>OMNZ01093983.1:0-12587 GCA_900303255.1 Lesueurigobius sanzi
GTGCGTTCTAGAGGTTCTGAGCTTTCAAATGAATGACATTTTCACATGTTGTGAATAGTTTTGTACTCTAGGCTTTTATTGTGTATTTGTAGATATTGTAGAAAGGCCCAACCAGGGACAGGAGTTGAAAATTAGCACAAGCTATAAATTCAGCCGCAAACTTGTGTTGTAACTATGATGACGTCATCGTCCCTGACAAATAAATTAATAAATAAAATACACTAAGAGCATTCTACAGACATTACCTTTAAGTTTACTCAATCAAATGTCCTCAAATAGTGTTACTGTAGCTTCACGTCGATAAAAAGTTGATAAAATATTGTTTCCATGCTTTCTAACCTCTGTAGATCTGCATTTTGACAGTACCATAGTTACAGACATGTCATTTTCCACTTCCCTCCACCTCAACCTTAAACCATCTGCTTTTTTCACGTCGCGATGTCACGTGAACGCACCCTATTCATTTTGCAACACTAAACTAAACTGGCCCCTGCCCTCCGTCTAAACCCCTGCCCACTGTCTAAACCCCTGCCCTCCGTCTAAACCCCTGCCCACTGTCTAAACCCCTGCCCACTGTCTAAACCCCTGCCCTCCGTCTAAACCCCTGCCCACTGTCTCTGTGCAGTCGTAGTCTGCTAACGCAATGACCCAAAATGAATCTATCGTCGGTGTGCTCCCAGGTTGGCAGATATCTCTCTGTCTCTCGTTCCCTCGCTCCGTACATGTAAAAAAAAACAACAGACTCACACACACACACACACACACACACACACACACACACACACACACACACACACACTCCTCTCCCACAGCGGGCAGTGATCCATGGTAACAGGATGGATGCTCATGCCCAGAGCACAGCTGAGGCTCCTCGGGGGACCCCAGCCGCCCGCTCGCCAAAACCCGATTTTAGCTTTAAAAACACATGCGATTACTCACCGCTTTGCATCCCAGCGTCCCGGTTCATTCGGATACGCCGGCCGCGCTCAGTTCTGATGTTGGTCATAATAGCGGGCTCTAGCTTCCTCCCTGCTGGTTTGATCGGTTATCTTTTCTTGATACGGTGATTTTTAGTAGTTACACCAGGGTTTCCGTGGAGCCATTGGATAGTTGTGCCAAAACGAAGGCGCGAGATGTCGGTAAAAAGCAGTAAATTGGGTTAAATCTTTCTTTTTGGAAAATAATGACTCTGCTAAACTGTTCTTAGCTAATCAAAAATACAAAAGCAAATTCAACAGCTGGTTTTCCTGTCACTATACACAATTTTTTGCGTCTAATTTGCTTTTGAATATCAACATTTCCCAGAATCCGGCTGTTGCGATGTTAGAAAGTGAAATAAAATATACAGCTATGTTTTGCATTTGGGACATTAAAATGATAGTATTTGTACAATAAGGTGAAGCACTGCAGGTGAATAAGGGGAAACAAATTATACATGTCAATTTGGAATGAATTTGCTGTAGATTCTTGACATAAATATGAGAAATTTAAAGCTTTCATAACAAAATAAGCCATTCTATGCGAAAAAGAAAAAGCCAAAATTGTCTATTTTTGTACAGCAAAGATGTAAAATGAAATTAAGCATTGAGCATTTATGGTTTTACAAAGATTTAAATCCTTCAAACCTTCAAAATATTTAGTACAAGACTGGGAAATCTAGCTGCTTAAGTGGAAATTAGCTTGAAACAGCTTGAGGTAAATGTATTGTGAGAAAATGCCCCATTATTAACCACTTTCCTATATAAAGTTGTGCTCCTAAGTTTACATACCCTTCTAATCTTTTGGCCATTTTTCATAGAATATGAATGATAACACAAAAATAGTTTTTCCCTCTCATGGTTAGTGGTTTTGCGAAGCCATTTACTGCCAGAGAACTGAGTTTACTCTTTTGAAATCATAATGAAACAGAAACTACTCAAATGTCCCTGATCTTACGTTTACATGACCTTCAACAACTGCCAGGAAAACTGTTCAGGAGCAAAGAAAAACTCACTTCAGCTGAAATACAGGACAAAATTGGGCAAAATTGATGCGTGTTTCAAGATGCACAATATGTAAACTTTCGATCCAGGAAATTGTGCTAGATTCTAGTTCAAAAGCCTAAACAATAAATGGCTTCACGTAACCACTAACCATGAGTGAAATAAAGGACAAAACAAAAAGGAGTTTTACCTGCAGTGTCTCTCCTTATATTAACATCGCATTCAAAACTATTAAAATATTCAAGACCATTACTGCTACCTGTATAAACCCAATAGTATAGTGTTTTTTCCCCAGAAGTTGTACCCATAATATACCACCTCTCCAGACATTTATAGCCAGTGCAAACGACAAAGTGCATCTCGCTTCTGTACTATTCATGACTCTTTCCATACACTTTCTCCCCGTTCCCCGCACTCCGCACCGCCGCCTGCTTTCCGCTTTTACAATCCCCGTTAGCTTAAGTAGATTTGCGGCGCTTTTTTTCCGACCCTCTGTATTTCTGCCTCTGATTTCGTGCTTGTGTGCCTCGCTGACTGATGGAGCCGGCCTTGACATTTTCTACAGCGGAATTCGTTCGGGTCAGTTTACTTCTCACCTCCCCCTCGACGCATTACCTCCTTATAGGTCACCGGCCGCCCTCGCTCTCTCTCTCTCTCTCTCTCTCTCGCTCTCTCTCGCTCTCTCTCTCTCTCTCTCTCTCTCTCTCTCTCTCTCTCTCTCTCTCTCTCTCCCCAAAACCAACAGAGCTTAGAGGACTGTAAAGATGGCGGCGCGAACGGTGAGGTTTAAGGGGAGACGCTGCTTTTGTTTCAGGTTTTGGGACTCTTAGCTGACAACAAATGACCTCATCTTTACAATAAGGAGTGTAAACATTCCATGTTCCTCCAGAGAAGTATATGGGAAATTGTAACTTCAATGAACATTTTGTCAAGACGGCTATTTCCGTTCATATTTCGTTACCAAAATTGCCTATAAATCTAGATGAGGGGTGTCCAAAAGTTTCCAAAGTTTGTAAGAAGTATCTTTTTGATTCATTTGTAACTGAATAGACCATCAGTCGTTACTAAGGACATCATAACAGCATGTCCCACTCAGTAGCACAGTAATAAAAGGATATTTATTCATAGATCTGTTTGCATTTGGGTCTTTCTACATGTAAAACAGCATTGTGTTTGGCCCTCCTTGGAAAAAAACTTTGGGCACCTCTGATCTAGATAATGGATAGAGGCAGGTTTTATTTTGTTGATATCTTAATTACAAAGATTTGTTCAAAGGGGATTCAGGATATTTAGTTTAGTATTTGCATAAGCTAGTTATTAGTGAATAAATCTGTGAAAATTCAGATTCCGCCTTGTTTTTTTTGCTTCTCAATAAATCAGGGTAGGAATTACACATTGAAAAATCCCTCTGAACAAACCTTCTACATATTGTTTAGTACGAGACTGGAAAGTTTGGAGTCTGTAGGGCCTACTGAAGTGGAGATGTTATCGCCACAATGTGAGAAATGTGTATATTGAGAAAATGGCCATTGAAGTTACGATTTCCCATATAGTTCTATGGAGAAACATTGAACCTTTTTGTAAAGAGTAGGTCATTTATTTGTTTCCAGGTGAAAAATGCATATGCTAAGAAAGTAACCTGGTCCAAAAGCTGAAAAAGAAAACAGTTTTGCTTGCTTAAAATACTTAAAACAAAATGATAGGAAACTTCCAACACATTCCCCCCTCATATTTATCAGTAATTGACATGAGGCCTCATTTTGCAATAACAACAAAGATCTATCAACATACAGCAAAAGTTTCATATTGATATCACTCAATTTAAAAGTCCAAAGTGGGTCTAAAATGTTAAATATATGGCTATAGTTTCTCTGGTGAACATACATACATGTTGTTTCCTAATAGGTCCATTAATCATCTCTTGGGTCTATTTGCAATCAGCTTTTGCCCCTAGAAAACCTGATTGTATTGATACATCGAAGGAGCCCTACTTCAGTTTCCATGTAATTAACCAGAAGCTACATGGAGTATTTCAACATACTGTATACATCTAATCGTGTTGCTTTCCTTCCGAGCCTGTAGCATGTTCTGTATGTTCCCATTTGATGACTGCACATTTTTAGAGAAAGTGTCGAATGCCCCCTTTTTTTTTAAATAGGTTTTCTGCAGGGCATTTGGAAAGTAATTAAAAAGGTTTTGTTCGCGTTATAGGATTCTATTTCAGTCGGAGCATGTGCCAGTACAGCTCGATGCGAAGGGGAAATTGATAATTATTGTACTTGATCGGTATTTGATAGTGATTGGATTCACAAGTCCACAGGTTTTTGACTGTTGTCTCCACTTTTGGACACCGTTATGAGAAAACAGTTAGACCTTAGCTCATATGTGTCGACAGAGAAGACATTGGACTTCGTGACAGTTTTCGTTTCATGTGGGTTGGCCCAAGAATTACAGGGAAATTAGCAACAAAACTGCAGGCTCTTGAATGCAACATACTGTATGAATTGTGCCAAAATGAAGGCAAAAACACATTCATTTGCAGTTCTGGGTAAAATTGTACAACATTTCCCCTCATTCCTCTTTTTGATGGAATTTGCTAATCTTAAGAAATCTTTTTTGTGTGTATTTGTGGCATTTAAATATAATATGTATGTATTTAGAGCCACTAAAAAGGATTGGATTTGAATTGCTGCTCCTCATATAAAACCTGTTTAACTTAAATTGTAAAAACCTTTGTGTTGCCATGTCCTAATCAGGTTTTAGGACCTGGCTTCATGGCATTTTAGCCTTTTTAACCTGTTAAGCCCGAGGGTCCCCATATTTGGGGACTTGCTACTTTTAGAGACAATCCTTGTATATATTTTATTTTTTTCTAAAGTATTTTTATTAACCAATGGTTGAAATAGAAAGAAGTGTACATACGCATGTGAAAAAACAAAACAAAACAATTGACATACAACTTAAGTAAACAAATTTAGAAAACAGTGCAGTTCTGACACAGTGAGACCCAATAGATACTTCTGTACAAGTCATAGTCATTTTTATTATTTTTTCTGTATACTGTAAGAACAATACAAATAAAAACAAAACACAAATCCCACCCCTTCCCTCCCAGCTAAACCTTGTTTATTTTAATCTACTTAAAAAAAAATGTGTTCACAAAAAAAGTGTATTTTTTTTTCTTGGAAAAACTGTATTTTATGACCAAATATATAAATAGGATCCATATTTGAATTTTCTTTTGGCCAAAAAGTGGCAAATTTTGCCCTATTTATTACAATGGGATTCCGCCTAGACTATTTTAAATCAAAACCTCAATAACTTTTCAATTATTTATATAGATAAACAGTTGGTAAAAAGTCAATAATTAGCATGAAGTTACTATTTTTCATGTTTATTTGGTTCTTTACAATGAAAACAAGCTGCTGACCTGCATAATGTGTGTGTTTTTTTTTTGGTGGAATTCATATTTTCTGTCTTTCAACCTCAGTTACTCAGGCCCACTATGATTTTCTTGAAAATGTTCACATACAGTATCCCCATAGACATTCATATCATATGAGAGCAATATTTTCCTGTTAAAAGCTGTTAAAAGCCTTCCAGAGTATATGTATACAAAATGTGAAAAAAACAGCCACGGGCTTAAGAGGTGAAACAGTTTTCTACATGATTTTACTCCATTTCTCCCACCACCTCTGTCAACCTACATGGTCAGGTTTTAGTTGTTCTTACAGACCTTACCATTTTGCCAATGCCCATATAGTATATTGGAGATTTTTATGCCCCTTAAAACCATAACAATTGCAGCACTGGCAGCATGTTTTCACGATGCTGCATTCCCCTACACATCCATTTACTGTATGTAGATGTTTTGCTCCTCCGCACATGTACATCGGATACAGCAACGGGGCCCAGCATCATTTTTCGAAAACCGGCTATTTTTCGAAAACCTTCTGGATCCTGCGTGTTTTTTTTTTTTGGACCCCATTACCGTCGAAACCCCCGTGCGCGGCGACGCTGGCGGAGGACGGCCTGCTTAGGATTCCTCGTTTTAGCCACCGGGAAGGGGAACGGGGAGGTTTTTTAAGAAGCTGCCGGTCTGTCAAATATGTGCAGTCGACTATAAGCAGATAGGAAGAGGTTAGACGAGCCCGGGGAAGAGAGAGACATCACGGAAAAAAAGGACAGCTAGCTTGTAGGGCTCTTTTTTTTCCCCTTTTTTTTCCCAGTGTGTCAGCACCTTGGACAGCTCCCTCTCCGTATCCTGCACCAACACTGCCACCAAGAGGCCCTGGGAGGTACTGCGCTCCGGTGGGATGCCCGCTGATTTATGTAAATAACGTGTGGGCGAGTTCTGTGGGGAGGCTTAATCGCTTTTCTGCCTCCTCCTTACAAATTATCAACATGTATGAACACACCAGCCATGAAATATACATTAGGAAGCGATTTTTAACAAGTCCTCCACACCGCCTTGATCCTGTTAATGTCGAAATGGACATTGTGGAATAGTGGGTGAAATTAATAGCCTAAAAGGAGATGCGCAGGTCGTGTTTGGGAGGAAGGAGAATGGATAGGATTAAATATGAGTGGTTCTCAACTATGACCCAAATAAGAATTGAATTTAGTGTTTAAACAATGTAAAATAGTGTATTCAATAATCCTATACACTGGAAAAAATACAGTTTGAAATAAGATGAATGGCTTGTGCACTCAAAAGCAGAAAAGCATCACTCGAATTTTGACAAAAGAGTTGAATTCTAGAGAAAATATGACTATTCAATTGCTAATATTATCTAAAGAAAGCCTAAATCTACTCAAATTCTTGTAATTCAGGCAATTTTATGTCATTTTCTTATCTGAGACAGTTATTATTCCCAGTGTAAAGCTAGAATTATGATTAAAAATAACTCAATTTTACAGATTCAGGAATGTTTTGCTCCTTTTTAGCAGATACAAAGGTCCCCAGGAAAGGCTCGCACCTGAGAATGCTCAGGCCGAGGAGATTTGGACATGTACACAAGAGGGATAGTGAATATGTGAGTAAAAAGATATGCTAAGGCAGTGTTTCCCAACCAGGGGTGCGGGGGTACGCGAGAAGTTAGCCAGGGGTACTTGATGAAACAAATTTTATTTTTGATTATTATGGTCAAAGAAAAGACATTTTAAAACATTTATCCTGATGAATTGGAGTTTTTGTTATTCACTTTCCAACTAATCAACAAAACCATCGAAGCAGGGGGTACTCAGAGCACACATGAAAGGCCCAAGGGGAACGTGAGACAAAAGAGGTTGGGAACCACTGTGCTAAGGTGCTGGAAGAACAAAGTGGATATGAAGTTAATGGATGTGAGAGAAGAGGAGGCTGTATGTAAAAGATTCTGAAAGATTCTTTTAAATACACAAAAGCAAATGGAGATCAATGTCTCGCTGCTTGAAAGATTACAAGTGCAAGTCATTTTCCACAGTGGGATCCGGCTCGCTTTGTTTATGATTTCAGCAACGATTCTAGAAAGTAACTTGTATATTATTAAAGGCACTATATGCCGATTTTTTTTGTAACAAATAATGGAAGAGGAATTGAGTGAATTCAATCGATAGTCGTGGTACAAACACATTCCTTACGTCCCTAACACATTTGTAAAATCCCGTTTCTTCACAGAGATGAGTTTCTAAGCACATTTCACAACTCGCAAGGTCACTTTTTAGGTTCACTGTCACAGAAATGCAAGAAAACTAGCCTCTAAACTCGTGAAATTGACAAAAAATGCTTTATATTTAGCTTTATATTTATATTTACAGTATTATTTCCACAAATGTCTGGGTTTACAATACACTAAAGGAGGGCCAAACAAATGTCATTCAACTATATATTGTATATTGTCGTCATCGGTACAACTGGGTACAGTAATTTAAGTCATAGACAGCGTTTTTGGACCCTCACTGTAGAAAATGTTAAGTTAGATAAATTACTTAGAATTGCTTGAATTATGGTTTAGTAGGTTAGACTCTATTGTCCTGTGAACCCCTCGGGCCTTTCATTTTTACTCGTACCCCCTGTTTCGATGGTTTTGCTGATGAGAAAGTGAATGACCAAAACTCAGTTCAAAGACGGTAAATACTCTCAAGTTCTCACTCTATACACTGATTCTTTGTAAAAAAAATAGCTTTCTTTGAACATAATCAAAAATACAATTTATTTTTTGTGTGAAATGATTCCAAGTACTCCCTGCTAAGCTGCTAAACGCTAATGCCAATGGGACACGTATAAATACCACTTGAAATAAGACAAATTAGCTTAAAAGGAAGATTAGTTTCACTTGAATGAAGAAAAAAGTTCATGTTCCAATGGCAATAGCATGTTTTATTTTATTCAAACCTTCACAAACTCTATGTTAATTCACCAAACTACATTATTTACTTTATTTCCCAGTGTATCTGCTTTTTAACTTGACTCCAGTGTGCTGTTTCTGGCAGTCTTTAACATCTACGTTATCACAACACTGCTATGATATAAAGGTAAAGAGAAGGGAGACTCAAACCCACAACGCTTGTTCCCGAGCAGCAGATTACAGAACTCATTTTCAAGCTTCCATGCCTCTAGTCTTTACTTTTTACCCTGAATCTAAAATCACACGCATTATCTGCTAGCTTCTTAATCATATACAGTATCTTTTCCAACGCGTGGGTGGGAGTAGCTCATCATTTTAGCTAAAACTCATTCGCAATCGATGGTGGGTCGTCCTGACGTGGGCTCTCCGTGACTCAGACTCCATCTTAGACCCACGACATCATCCATTTATGTCAATCTAGCTGTCCGTCTCCGTCTTTTCATACGTCTTATCTCCAAATAACCATGTCTGTCTCTCCGAGCGAGTGCCTGCCTGTCCTCCTCTATTCACTGTCCCCTGCCAATTCTCCCCTCCCAATTTTTGTCCTTGAATTTAAACTTCCTTCTTCTTCTCCTCATCCTAAACCTGTCCCCTTCGCCTTTCTCTGTTCCTCTATTACACGCTCTGCTTTCTGTCTATGTCCTGGCGTTTTGTATTATGCTCTAGTTAATGGTGATTTGGACTATATGTGTAGGTAAAGGTCCAGAGACAATCTTTGCCGGTTCGGGCCTCAATGATAACGAATGGCACACGGTGAGAGTGGTGCGGCGCGGAAAGAGCCTTAAACTCATGGTGGACGACCTGCAGCCCGTCGAAGGTGAGCAAATACAGCGCTGTACTGGATACGCTAATGTATTTGTGTATTGTTGGTACTGCTACTTAGGGCTGGGCGATGTGATGATGAAAATCCAATCGTGATCTGATGTCCGTGACAGGATTAAACCAGAACTTAACCAGGAGAAAACCCAGGTCTTAAATCAGACAAGATCACAGACTGGATCTGGATTAAACCAGGACTAAACCAAGGAGTAAACCGGACTAAAGCAGAGACTGAAATCAAGGTCTAAACCAGGAGAAAACTAGGTCTAAACCAGGTCTAAAATCTGACAATATCACAGACTGGATCTGGATTAAACCAGGACCAAACCAAGGAGTAAACCGGACTATAGCAGAGACTGAAATCAAGGTCTAAACCAGGAGAAAACTAGGTCTAAACCAGGTCTAAAATTGGACAATATCACGGACTGGATCTGGATTAAACCAGGACTAAACCAAGAAGTAAACCGGACTAAAGCAGAGACTGAAATCAATGTTTAAACCACGGACAGAACAAACCGCTTATTACCCTGGACTAAAGTCTAAACTAGGTCTAAATCCAGGGACTCAATCAGAAATAAACTGAGAACAAACTGGGTCTGAATCAGGTCTAAACCTGGACAATATCACAGACTAAAACAGGTCTTAACTCAGACTAAACCACTGCAACATCACTAGGTCTAAACCCAAGAAGAAGCACATGGCTTTAGTCGCTGACAGTTGACACATGAATCGTGAGAAAATAGAAATCGTGATTTAAACTAAAGCAAATTGTGATTTTTTTTTGGCCATGTCGCCCAGCCCTACTACTAGACATAGAAAAACATGCAATATTACATGTAAGTAAACTAACCCAATTACTGAAGTTACACCATGCTGCTGCCTTCACTACCTACAGGTATACACAGACATTAATCATTTGAATTGCCCTTACCTCATATAGATAGATTTCATGTGACATTCTTGGAGGTCAATACCAAGCGCCACGGTATTTCTCAATGTCCACACTATTCCCTGTAGAGCAGCCGTCTCCAACCTTTTCGACCCCATGAGCTTCTTTCGTGCAACAAGATGAATTCACCACAGTAAAAGGAAATGACTGTAGTTTCCACTTTATACTTTGCTATATTCACCTGAATGATTGGAGATGTTTTGTTCAGAGCACAGCGTATGTAGAAAGCTACGTCACGCCATTTTGTGGGGGTGTCCGAATGTCCACAAAGCATCTTGAAAAGTAGTGAGCAGCTGTAGTCAGTAATCAGGTCGATATAGATCACAATGCACTGAGAGTGTTGGAGCTAAATATTACAAGTTTGTGTTGATTTGACAAAGCCCCTCTGATTAAATTGTCACAGTCTTGCTTTATATTGAAAAAACAAAGAACAACAGTGTATGGATTGCAGTTCCCACAAAATCTGATGAATCCATTTTGTATTTTTGAATACAAAGTTGTCAAGCAGCTAAAAAACATACCTGCTTGCAGTTACAGTTGTGGCCAAAAGTTTACCCTTTTAAGTTTACATACCCTTTAAATCTTTTGGCCATTTTTCATAGAATATGAATGATGAATTACTACATGAATGAACACAAAAATCTTTTTTGTACTTATGGTTAGTGGTTGTGCGAAGCCATTTATTGCCAAAGAAATGAGTTTGGATCCTATGACCTTCAACAACTGCCAGGAAAATTGTTCAGTAGCAAAGAAAAACTTCAGCTGAATTTCTCGAAAAAGTTGATGTTTGTTTCAAGATGCACAATATGTACATTTTTGATCTGGGACATTTGGTTAGTTTCTAGTTGAAAAGTGTAAACAAACAGGTTTTTTAATCTAATAAATGGCTTCACACAACCACTAGCCATGAGTGAAATGAAGGTTTTTGTGTTATCATTCATGTTCTATGAAATGCGTAAGTTTCTGTCAGGGTATGTAAACTTTTGTCCACAACTGTATGTAGCTATTAAGCATATCTTTGATACCTTGCCGCGGTTACGACCTCCAAGTGAATGCTGTGAAATCTTTCTGTACTTCCTCACATTTAAAAACAACAACAATGCGTGCTTAGATATCGATGTCCGTCCTTTGAGTTCTCTCTCTCGTCTTCGTTATACACGTTTTACACTCTGCTACGGCTCTGTGACGTCTCCGAGTCGGGTCCAGCGCTCACCTGTCGAGTTTAACGCAGGTCAAATGGCGGGCGACCACACGCAGCTGGAGTTTCACAACGTGGAGACCGGCATCGTGACGGAGAAGCGCTTCATGCCCGCGGTGCCCTCCAACTTCATCGGGCACCTCCAGGGCCTGGCGCTGAACGGCATGCCCTACATCGACCTGTGCAAGAACGGAGACATCGACTACTGCGAGCTCAACGCCGTCATCGGCTACAAGAGCATCGTGGCGGACCCGGTCACGTTCCGCTCGCGCTCCAGCTTCGTCACGCTGCCCACGCTGCAGGCCTACTACTCCATGCACCTCTTCATGCAGTTCAAGACCACCTCGCCGGACGGGCTCATACTCTACAACAGGGGAGACGGGAACGACTTCATCGTGGTGGAGCTGGTCAAAGGGTGAGTTCTGCCTGTCATGAACTCACCAGCTCTGTCTCGAAGTCTTCAGTTGCTTCTTTGTAATTGAACTTCTGTAAATGTCAGCGGTGGAAGAAGGAAGAACACTACAAAAAGTCAGTTAAATTTGCTTGAATACAGAATATTTCACCTTATTTTGAGTCATTTGGAACAATGGAACAAGTATTTTTCCTTACAATAAGAAAAAGCATGTCATTTCAAGTACATTTAGATTTATTATCTCATATTAAGCACAAGAAGTTGCTTTTTCTTATATCAAAGGCACTATACCTGATTTTTTTCTTTTTACTCTTCCACATATTGTAAACTTAGACATATCTGCAAATAATACTGATCTAAATATAGAGCAGTTTTGGCAATTTGAGTTTACAGGCTACTTTTCAGGCATTTATGTGGCAGTGAACGTAAAAAGTGACCCTGCAAGTTATGAAATGGGAGATTGTGAAAATGTATTGGGAAAGTTAGGAATGAGTTCAAAACTATCAAGTTAATGTACTGTACATGCTCCCTCTTTCATTATTCAAAAAAATCAGGTATAGTGCCTTTAAGTGCAAAAATACTTGTTCCATTGGCAGATAATGTTACTTGGTAAGTCAATACTACTCAAAATAAAGTCAAATATTCTGAATTCAAGTGTAGAGATCACTTTTATGCAGTGAAGGATTTATTCATTTTTCAGATTTTGGGCCAGTCTTCTCTCTGAGCAAACGTTCATCTAAAAATCGCCAAAGAAATGACCTAATCTTTACAATAAAAAGTGTAATATTGCCCTAATCCAAGTTTAACCATATAATTATATAGGAAATTGTAACTTCAA
>OMNZ01093991.1:0-14470 GCA_900303255.1 Lesueurigobius sanzi
TCTAATTATTAATTGTATATAAAAGGTGTCCAAAAGTTGTGACAATATTCAAAAACATGTGTGTGATGTTGACCAGTAGAAAGGACTATCAGGCATAAGAATAATATGGCAGGTTTGTGAATCCAATCACTACCAAAGTACTACGTTTGGCAAGTTTATTTTTGTAAATTTCTTTCAAAAAAAATTTTTTTCTCATAGTTTTGCAGAGGCACCTGCTCCAGCTGAAATAGAATTATGATGAACACAACCTAATGTTATCATGTCATGTAATGAGGTAAAGTGTATTGCCTTATGCTGTTCTTATACTTCTATTCTTATTTACCGTTTTATATGAAGAATGTTTTTTTTTAATGATTGATCAATGTATGAACAAATAAATGAAAAAAATAATCGTCTGTGATACTGGTTATTAATCCATCATTGCCCTTTATTAATCAAAATGATTTAACATAACTTTAGCTCGTTCTATATTTCCCCAATTGTTCTTTGTGGACTTCGCTAAGTACTATATAGCACTTTTTCTAATCCATTTGGCCCATATTTATCGTATTTTGGGTGTTTATTCCTCGTTATCGGTGATGGAATAAAACTACAGCAGCCGCCATGTTGCCTGTCTGTTGACACCAACCGAGCACTCCATTGGTGCAGCACGATCACGTGACGGGCCGTGCCACCAATATCGTGTTACGCCTGGAGAAAGTAGTTCTGCATTAAATGCTTCGGTATGAATAATTGGCAGGATATTTTGCGACAAACTTTTTTTTGGTAACTTAACATGACTCGTTATTATTTATGGATTAGAGATTAGGTAGTTCCCTTTCAGTGGAACGGGACAACACGAAAACAGGGTTCACCTTATGGCCTACAAACTCCGTTGCCATTGACAGCGGTCATTATCTATCAGAAAATAATGACTGGTAGAACTTTGGGAAATCCCATTCAAGTCAATGGAGCGTTCTACTTGCATTGTAGCCGTATAATAATTAAGTGTTAATTCATCATTTGTGAAGGCTGATTTCTAGTTCTAAGGGTTCAAATTTTACTTTAAGTTCAAAACTTGTTTAGTGGAGAAAGTCATAAAGGAATTTGGCAAAATCAACAAGAAACTATTGCCCTTTTTTATTATTTGAACTTGTAATAAAAAATGTAATAGAGAAATATTGAGAAAAAACTAATATATATCTTGTTTATTTTGGGAAATATTTCTCAAAAAATATTTTATCTCCTGCTGCTGCATCAAAACAAGTTAGACGTGAGCTGACTGCATTAGCAAATGTTCCAATATTGAGACATGTGTAACAACAATGAACAAAGTTTGCCGTGCACCTGAGGGCCCCATACAGTGAGTCAATGCATGAATGTTGGATGTGACTTGGCAGACACCACTGCACTCTCCTCCTCCACTTACCTCCATAGTGTGAGGCTGCTCTGGCACGGCTGCACAGAATACGAGCCAAACCCTCCTGTCTGCTCGCAAGGTGCTCCCGCTCTGAAGCTGCACACAACTTTAAACAGAATGTGTAAGTGCACGCTGATAAACCGGGCCCCGCGGTGCGCTGCGGCCGTCCACCACGTCTTATCACACGTGCAGCTTGCGTGTGCCGAGATTGTTTTCATGTCGAACTTGTTAAATGATCGCCGCCTCCTCAGACTCTCCAAATTAGATTGACCCTAAACACTCTCCTCCCACTGAGAGGCCACGCGATAATGCTCATATTACCAATGTAATTATTTGCCTGATGTGAAAGGCCAATTAGTGTCTTAGCATGTAGATTGGAGCCAACGCTTTGTAAGTGATCCTCACCGCGTATGGTGCCAAAAAGAAAGATTACACTATCATCTTGGACCAGAAGCTGAATTGAGGAAGTCTCGGAGAAGCTTTCACTTTTCATACAGTGTTAAGAATGAGGTTGGGGGAGGGGTTTGCTGGAGAATGAATACCAGAGTAATCCACCTAAAATCCCGGAGGATCAATAGCTGTTGAAGGAGGCAGCGCCCACCTTTGCTTTTCCAAGTCGATGAGCCCGCAAGTACTTTGTAGAGGAGATAATATTCAAATCGGCTTGGGTAAAGCAAGTCACATCCTTGCCTGTGCTGGTGCCAGGCTTATGAATAATGTGTGAGAGAAAATCAGATTTGTCATGTTTTACTCATGTAAGGGGAGCCGGCGTAATGCATGATACTGGATTTGTGACACTGTGAAAAGAGAAACGCTTCAAAAACCAGCTATATGCTAAAGCTAGTTTGACCGGGGACATGATCAGAACAAACATGCAACTAAATTGCACTTTACGTGTCCCTCGCTCACCAATGTAGCCACCGGTCAGGCTGCTGATGTTCAATATAAGAAGTTGAAATACAGCCTGGTGTCCTCATCATTGTCTCCAGTGAGGTTTAGTCAACTCAAGTCTGATCCATAAGTTCCACCTGAATATTCATCCTGGCTCTAGTGGTGTTCTGACCGACATTCTAGGATGATATCTGCAAATATGACCCAGTGCCTTACAGTCCTTACAGTCCACACATTCAGATTTATCCATCCAACAAGGCGGATATGGACAGAATGAGACTTAACACATAAGGCTGTGTGCTAATTTGGACCATAACAAGGTAGGTAAGGTAGGTAAAGTTATTTAGTTTATTTGTTTTAAGGCTCGGTAAAAGTTTGTGGCCATTGCACTGTGTTGTTGTGGCTCAAATTGACTTACGTATAGTTGAAAAGACAAGGAAAAGGACAGATCTTTTGATCGATAGGAAGACTTTGAGGCTGCATGCTATGCTGTTTGCACATGAGGGCTAATATTTTTGACCAACTCAGACTAAACATGTATTTTATATTCCAAAATGTACCAAAAGCTTCTAAATAGCACTGGTGAATGTTTGATTTGATCAATTTTCATCAATGCTGCAAACATTTGGATGAAATTTGGGAAAATGTTCCATAATTTAATAATTGTGGCCACGACCGTATGTTCGCCATGTTCCAGGAGGAAAAGGTGGACAATCTGCTGTCCAGTGAAGAACCTCATTCAAGGTTTTTGATGAGGAGCATATAACTGGATAAAATGGTCAAAGGCCTAGAGTCAATTTTCCAAAATATAGTATCTTTACAAAGCGACGGTCAATGATAATTTTTCTGTGCTTCATTATATATCTCTGTAGGCTCACTTCATTAGTTATGCAGCTAGCTAACTCACAGGGCATTTCTTGAGTCCCTGGTCCCTAGCACACAATCCCAAAGGCATCCATTCCTGCTGTAATCAAAAGAAATGTGCAGCATTAGCACATTCACTGAAGGCTATGACCGTTTCTGCAGCCGAGAACCACTTTAAAGCAAGGAGAATTAAACTGCACATGGGAAAATCTGGGAAATATTACTACTGTGTACACGCTGGTAGAGGTGTTAGTGTGTACCAACTTTTTAAACTAGAAATGTCAGCGTCCTGTGTTGTGTATTGGGCCACGGATTTTAATTAAAGTGAGAGCAAAATTGGGTTGGTTTAAAGACTGAAGTGGTTTTCCCAAGTGTCAGAATTTGGTAATCATGGCTTTCTTGTTCATTATGACAGATTTCTACGTTTCAGCGAGAATTCAAGTTCTAAGGGTCCACGTTTACATTGAGTTCAAAACTTGTTTAGTGGAGAAAGTAACAAAACCCGCGCGCCAGCATTTTGTGGGTTTATGAAGTTTAATAATCGGGCCATCGTTACAGGAGAGACAAGGCATCAGGGACTTGGATTTATTGGGAGAGACTAGAATGAAAACTGCTTTTGTTTTATAAGTATCATTGAGATTGTGAAAATGTACGGAAATGGTCACTGAAGTGAGTCTAATAGTATGTCAGATGCCCTACCTGATGCAAAATCGTACATTTTGTGAAGACTTTAGTGTTAAAGCCTCAGCTTTTACGTGCCACAGCTGTGTCTAGGGTGAGTTTTTAGGCACGAACAACACAAACACAAGAAAACGGTGAGTATACGCAAAAAGAAAAGGATTTATTTTACAAAAAAGTATTAAAAGTCCAAAAGAACAAAGCGTAGAGACAACTGAAGCGAATCTAACAAAAGTATAACTGCAACTAAAACAAAGTGTGTCTGGACACGGCTGGGACCGCCACGCCAACACAGGACCACGGCCCCTTATATATCCCCAGCTGAATCAATTAAGCCCAGCCGGTGCCGATCAGCTGGGCGTCACCTGAGAGGAGTGAAAGGTGAAGGGAGGGCAAGAGCAGGAGGAGAGGAGCAGAGGAGTCCGAAAACAGTACAAGTGGCACATGGGGCCATAACAGGGACAAACCACTAAGGATAACTGGCAGATATAAGGAAGGGAAGGGGAAGGGAATCTTATTTTCATATGGCACAAGACATCTAAAGCGGGGGTGTGGGGTCCTCACTGCCATGGGCTTCGTTATTATGCACTGTGATTATACAGTATTTGTTAAGCCTATGCATTGCCTTGAACGTTGGCTGGACTTTTCATGTACAACATATTCCGCCCAAGCCCTCTCAACCCCTATCTCGCACTGCTCTGACTGTCAAAGGCTGGAAAAACTTTAGCTCAAGATAAATGAACAAATCGCCCTCAGTCCATTTTCTCTCCCCACAAACATCTTTCGAGGTGCATATAGCAAGGTGTGCAGTTTCTTTAGGAGGACTGTAAATGTAAAATATTGCCCTTCTAACTGCGAGTGCCCTGGTTGCTTTGCATGGCTGCACTCTCTATTTGCGCTCATGTCTCAAAGGATGTCTCGCAAAAGACCAAGAGCATTCCTGCTTATCAACATTTCAGTGGGGAGAAAAGGGAAGTAAGCCAATTTTAAATATATGTCCCGGCCAGCCGAAATACAGCTTGAGCCTGTTTTTCTTTTTTAAATGAAATTGTTGAGAAGTAAAATGTCATTGCTTGTGTGCGTATACAGTATGTGCCAAATGCTGTCTCTACGTAGATTTTGCCAATGTGAGCCAAGAGTTAGAGCTGTGCCGGGAGGAGTAGTGTCACCCAGAAATAATCTCGTGGAGACAGAAAGACAAGGTTCTCCTCTTTCATTTGGAAACATATACGAATGTTAGCACAATTCATCCAGGTCACACACAACAGTTACCTTTACAGTTGTGCAAAAATGTCACCACTTTTAAGCCTTTATAGACAAAAGTTATCAGGCTGTCATCTGGATTGGGTACTTTTAGGGTTGGGGTTGTATGGGCTCACACCTCAAGATGCTTTGTCAGCAACTGTATTTTTTGTAGCAGGTAGAAAATATTCCAATATGGCAAAATGGTGTACCCTGCTATTGGTAGCACACATCCTCATTCAAAAAAAAAACTGCTACTCTCTACTACTTGGAGGTAATATACTTACTTTTTTACTTGTAGTGGACTGAAATTTGTTTTGCCCTCATTTAGTATATCGTGAACTCAGGCATTTGTGGAAATACTGTGCAGCTAAGTATAAAGCATTTTTGTCAATTTCATGAGTTTGCAGAATACTTTTCTTGTATTTCTGTGAGAGTTACCATACAAAGTGACCCTGCAAGTTGTGAAATGTGCTTATAAACTCATCTCTATGAAAAAATGGGATTTTAGAAATGTGTGAGAGAAGTTATCAATTAAACTTACTCCCTCTTTCATTATTTGTCATAAAAATAAATCAGGAATAGTGCCTTTAAATTGATTGAGGTAAACGAAAAACACAGCTGATCTAAAGAATAAGACACAAATCGTCTTTATTCTTTATTTAAGGATCTCCATTAGTCTTTACCAAAGTAGAGACTATTCTTCCTGGGGTACATTCCCAAAAGAGTATCACAATATATACTCATCTTCTGTCGGAACAATGTAACAAAGTGTGTCTCCTCGTCATGTGAGGGCCCAGCAGAGCTCCGAATCCTCCATTAGAATCTCCCGTCTGTCGTGCAGCGTCCACAAACCGATGAGTGCCATGTCCGTAACCTTGGCCAAAAGGCTCAGCTGGGCTTTGTGCGGCGAAATGGACTGCTTCTGGAGCCTGCCAAAAAGCCCTCAAAGTCATTTCTCCCAACTGTAGTCTTGGGGATTCGTGTTAATCCACCGTACCCATCATCTATAAATAAGTGGCACACTTGGAGGGAGAAAAAGGCGGGGGTTTAGTTGTAGAGAGAGTGGACACTTACAAGGCCTATCATTCTTCATTTCCACTCGGTTGGTCAGGGCAAATTGGTGGAGAGCAGAAGGAACAGGTACGGAGCGGGGAAGTCAGAGTAGCTTAAAACAGTTCAGTGTCCAAATCCATTACTTTTCATGGTAAATAAAAACAATTGTAACTCGTGAGGGGAAATGGAGCGTGGATTTGTGTTTACAAGTCACAACTTTTTTCTCCCATTTATTGAAGTGCAGGAATAGTACTCTTTAATACTGTATATAAATATAGGAGAGACGTGTGACTGTACAAAGGCTCACAGAACTACACATGGTTTAAAAAAAGGGGAGGGAAATGACTTGCAGTATAATGCAAATACTTACTTTTTTATTGATACCTTTATTTTATCCATGAAGATAAAAGGTAGCTAATGTCAATCCAAGTGACTTCATGCCTTAGGACATGATATGAAAATTAAAAACAATATGCACAGCTTTTATGATGTATCCCAACACCAAAGGAGTAACGTTTCAGGCATCAAGTCAGCCTGAGCCTTTCATCAGACATAAGATAAGAGCACAAAGACACATCTGTATTTACGTGACCAAAACTTTACCCTATAATAATACATTATTGTAAATGATGGTACACCTGCAGGGAGGACAGAGATACAGTTCATAAGTTTACATACCCTTTAAATCTTTTGGCCATTTTTCTTAGAATATGAATGAAAACACAACAATATTTTTTTCACTCGTGGTTAGTGGTTGTGCGAAGCCATTTATTGTCAAAGAACTGAGTTTACTCTTTTGAAATCATAATGAAACAGAAACTACTGAAATGTCCCCAATCTAATGTTAACATGACCTTCAACAACTGCCAGCTGTAGTGTACTCAAGCCATTGCAAAGAAGAGCAATGCAAGGAACATTACATTGGAGAGACGAAACAATTACTTCATACGAGGCTTTATCAACACCGAAGAGAGAGCTCTAGCGACCCTCAGTCGGCTGTGCATCTCCATCTCAAACCACCAATCACTCATTTGAAGACAGTGAGGTTAAGATTTTAACCAAAGAAAATAGATGGTTTGAGAGAGGAGTCAAAGAAGCCATATTTGTTTAAAATAAAAGAGAATCCATCCATGAACTGCAATGGAGGACTTTAACTTGGTCTACAACAACATCCTTAGACAGAAACCACACTCAGCTAATGAAGCTGGTCCATTGGCCAGAGCAGGACTATAGAAGCGTGAACAGCCTCATGCTGCGTCCCGACCAAACGTGGCACAGTGCTCATAACGTGTCACTTTGGTGTCACTTTTATGTCACAAAGCACCTGACACGCATTGGCCTGACGCGTGTTGGGAGGAGCTTGTCTTGCCGGCGGACATCGAGACAGTAGCGTGGCTTTATTTGTTAAATAAAGCCAGACAACGTCGTCGTAGGGCTTCCTCACAACGTGTCTGGATTCACCATATAAACCAGATGCGTGTGGTGTTTGGTCAGTTTCACCATTTGCTCCAAGAGCTGCGCACGGATGAGGTTCGTTTTCAGCTGTACTTCCGTCTGTCCCATGCCCAGTTTGACGACCTCTTGGCCCGCATCGGCGGTTGCATCGCCCCCCAGGACACCAACGACAGGTGCTCGATCCCCGCAGAAGAGCGCCTGTCCATCTGTCTGCGGTTAGTGGGCATTTTCTGATAAAATAGGCTACTACTGTTATGCCAGAGCTTTCTCGCTTCTTCCTGTTTTCATCCCATTACGTAAAATGCATCACTAGAGCGAGCCGCTGTGATTGGCTGCCGCGCGCGGTGGAGCTCGGAAAATTCAACTTTTTCAACTTCTGCGTCAACGCATGTGCCGCATGCAACGTGAGCAACGCAACGCCTGT
This sequence comes from Lesueurigobius sanzi, assembly GCA_900303255.1. Lineage (NCBI taxonomy): Eukaryota > Metazoa > Chordata > Actinopteri > Gobiiformes > Gobiidae > Lesueurigobius > Lesueurigobius sanzi. The sequence continues at coordinate 8,010 of OMNZ01093991.1, forward strand.
GACGCACAGCAAAATGCGAGCAACGCGGTGCCCACAACGCGCGCGACGCGCCACATGCTGCCTCAACATGCGTTACCATTCATTTTGAATGTAAACTTGACGCCCACAGCGCATGTGCCGCATTTGGTCAGGACACAGCATTAGAGTAATTATGTGTGAATAGGTCAAATGTTTTTCCAACCTAAAGGTGGAACTTAGAGGTTAACTCCTCCTACTGGTTTCTCCTTAAGAGCCCACAAGTGTGTCAAGTCTACTCACTTGCTGACAAAGCTACAACTACAGAGTACAGATGAAGACTGAAGAATAGTTGCCGAATGCCTGAGCTGCTGCCCACCTCAGCGTCTAGAAACTGACTATCAGCTCTGACTTCGCTTTATCTCTAGTCACTCTTCACCACCTTTTATGTTATACTGTCCTGTCCAAAAAGCCATTAGCCCAATTTGGATCCTTAGTGAATGAAGTTCGTTTGACAGAATTTCTTAATCAACAAGCTCTACCTAGTCAAAATCCACACCAAAGTAACATGATTATTTCCCCTACCCATTGCTACTGCCAAAAAACATTTATTAAAGCACTTCACAGTCAGAGAAATTAATATTCAACAGTAATTGCATATATTTTGTCTCTACTTAAAGCTGCCAAGGGTTGTTTTGCTCCCAACTCAAAACAGTTACACTCCACAGCCATCACAGACTCAATATTTGTTTAATAAATAGCTATGGGGGTTTGGCGATTACAGAGTCTAATTCTCATTGTGGCTCTAATTGCCAAATAGTTAATTAAAATGCAGTATGATCGGGCTGTACAGCGTCCCACGGGATCCCGCACTGCTCATATCATAAACTCTTGATTGTGATTAATGTGATACCGCAATCCGCACCATCTCATTTTTCTAATGTAATGAGGTCCCAGAGTTATACTTCATGTCATCTTTGGTACTGTTGCTGAAATGATTTTAACTTGGCTACAACAAAACAATGTGGTGGAGTAATGCAATAGAAGTGAATAGATTTAATGGCTCGGGTCAACACGGTTAAACAGGCAAAAGCTTGTGATGAATTTGCATAGTAATATTATGGAAAGACTCCAATTGAAATTGTTAGGGAAAAGAACTGACTTTTGAGGGAATATTTGCTGCTGATTGGATCAAGCGTACCCCTTTTAGACAATCACAGCTAGTCTCAAGGCGTAGCAAAACAACACTAAGCACTAAAGCAATTAATTTGTTTTTAAAGATGTAATTCGTGTTTGGAAGTGTTTGTATAAAATGTAAAGCCTGCCTATTTATGCCAATACCATCACGGGACTGGTACGAAACTTCAGGTTTGTCCAGCTGAGCGTAGAAGATTGGCTTCCTACAATATGTATTCTTGTGAGTTTGTGAAACACAAATCTTGCGAGAATTCATCTTGTCGCACAATCCTCCAGCCATGTGATTCTGACCATTAGCCTGGCTCCACATCTGGAGATGGGTCCCCAGGCACTGCACTGCGGTTGCCCACTGCTCCTGACGAATTGCCCCAGCGGCATCGAGGGATGGGTCAAATGCAGGGGACAAATTTCCCTACGGGGACAATAAAAAGTTCACCTTAACCTGAACAAGGCTAAAGGTGTAGAATCAGAATCAGAATAGAATTTATTGCCATTGTCAATGAAAGGTTTCACAGACTAGGAATTTTCTTCAGTTTGACTTGTGCAACATGAAACATAAACTTGTAGTAATGATAAATTATAAACTATGGAAAAATATAAGAATTACAGTATAAAACTATAAGGGCATGCATGAAAATAGAATAAGATAAAAATCAAATTTAAAAAAACAATTTAACACAAGGCGAGACAGCAGCTTGAATGGTGAATTTACAGATGTACAGCAAATGTGAGGACATACCACATAGAAGAGAGAGTGCAAAATGTCTGGAACCAGTTATTCAGTTTACATTAGTCTGATACAGAGTTGAGCGTCCTTTTTCTCTGCCCCACCCCCGTCCTCTGGCTGTCGAAGATCCAGTGGATTGCGACCGCAGGACTGAACAACAGCCGTCGCCGCAGTGACGTCGCAGGACCAAGCGGCGGTGGCCTCTGCAGCTCTGGCTGGACACAGCTACAGGACTCGTCGGCCATCTGGCCCATCCGTCCATAGGAGTGGATCCCTTCCCCACCATGGTTCTCCTCGAGGTTTCTTCGCTTTGTCCCACATGGTTTTCTGAGTTTTTCCTTACCGCGGTGGTCGGGGGAGGATCTAAGGATGTGGGATACCCCAGGCTGACATTTCATTTGTTTGGTGTTTGATATTGATTTGTTTTGTGTTTGTACCAACCTCTGAGACGACTCCTGTTGTGACATTGGGTGTTACAAAAACTGATTGATTGATTGAATTGATTGATCTGATAGAGTTAGTGTTCATGGGTCTGATACAGAGTTGTTGAATGTCATTAAGTGTCCATGAGTCTAATAGTGGAGGGGAAGTAGCAGGGGGTTTTGGTCCAGATGGACTGTAGAGGAGAGGGTCAAACAGTTTGTGCCCAGGGTGAGAAGGGTCAGCTGTGATCCGACCTGCACACCCCTTGGTCCTGGAGACATACAGGTCCTGGAGAGATGGAAGTCTACAGCCAGTCACCTTCTCAGCTGCCCGCACAATGCGCTGCAGTCTGTATCTGTCCTTAGTGGTGGCTCCAGCGTACCACAGGGTGATGGAGGAGGTGAGGATGGACTCGATGGTGGTCGTGTAGAACTGCGCCAACAACTTGGGCGGCATTTTGAGTTTCCTCAGTTTCCATAGGAAGAACATCCTCTGCTGGACCTTCTTGATGTGGGAGCTGATGGTCATTACGCAACTTTTTATGTGAAAAAAAAAAACTTGATAGTAGGAAGGTGTCTAATATAAAGGTGTCATGCTGCACCAAAGAGTTTTTTTTGTTCACATAAAAGGTTGCATTTTGCACCTTTAACATTTAGCCGCTGCAGACTGAAATATTGCAAACACAATAGTGCAGATTGTTTGGAGAGGTGCAAGGTCATTTAAAAAGTGTGTGTTGGAACAATTTTGTTATGAGCACCACATGTTTGGCAACTATAGAATTGTTTAAAGACGGGTAAACCATCTGCCCTAAAAGCTTCTTATGTTGTGTTTATGGAAAATTATGTGTCTCACTATAGAAAACATTCACGGATGAAATGCACAGAGATGCCAGAGTTATTGTACGCTATTATCAAAGCGATGGTAATGTGGTGAGAGAGAAGTGAAATGGAGGGTTGAAAGTTTACATTGTCTCATATTTTGCAAATGAAAAACCAAAATGCATTGCAACCAGAAGGCAAATATATGCCATTTGTGTAATGGCATCTCAGGAAACAGTAAACAGGTGTTGGGCCGTGTTGTTAGTGCTGTTCCCACAGAAAATTACACATACAAGTAATAGAACGCAGAAGCTTTCTCTGTTAGCATGCCCTCAGGAGTCACAGGCTTCCCAATACAATTTTATAACTTCATAACAAAAGTAAGCGGTTCTTTTTCCCCAGGCCTTGTGTATATACACAGCGGTCAATGGTCCATTTGATGCCCAAACTGGAGAGGCCTTTGGTTACATTCAAAATGAATGATACTATCAAATTTAAAAGGTTTGTTGACAAATTTATTTTAGTACGAATTGTAAACTTAAATGAAAAACATTTTACTTGCTAATGGTTTATAAGATGAGGATGCTGACTAGCTTTCTTTAGTTTGACATTTTGATCCTATTCCTTGCTGCATAAATTGTCACGGCTGAACACTCTTTTGCCACATAATAACGCTGCATATCCTGACTTAATTACTTTTCTTTTATCACTATAGTGAGAAAGAAGAAACAATATTTTGTTTTTCAAGTAAACAAGTAAGGCACTCCGAGAAGAAGTCAAGCACATTTTTATTGTCTATATTTCATGAAGCCCTTTTGGTCCTTTCAAAGTGGTGCTGGCGGGTCATGCTATTCGACTCATCACTTCTTACATATGGAATAAAAGCGCCTGCAGACGGCTCCTCTCTCTCGTGCGGTCGAAAGCCATGGGTGTCAAAGCAATCAGGAGCGCTCCCGGGCATACAGTTCATGCAGCTCCTCTACTGGTGTCAGCCTGTCCCACCCCACCCCTCCAGCCTCCTGATGTATCCCGACAAGGGGGGGAGCATACAGTGTGTCCTCCCATACCTCCAGGCTTTCTTTGCTTTCTATGCCCAATTATCTATCCTGCAAAATCACCACATTGGCACTATTACTTTGACATGCTATCTTGCGCTCGATAAATATCCTTGAATGCGATGGTCTAAACTATTATTTCTGTGAAGGTCAATCAGGTTATTAATGGTAAACGTTGCTGCTTGTTGACATTATTTATAGATGAATGTTGTGCAATGGCAGAGCACTTGTGTGGGAGCTCTCTGCGGAGGGTTGCTGATGCAAGGGCTTTCTGGGGGTTCATGGTTCAAACATGTCAACGATGACTGCATGATCACTTGTGTATGCTGCTTTAATGGCACACCCCATGTCGAGCAAATAGCCCATGTTCTGTGGCCTCCCCCCTTCCCCCTTCCCAAGGGACTGAACAAATGGACTGTCCACTGTATTGGACGGAGTCCCCCCTCGACCCCCACCGCGTCTAATTCAGCACATCCATTCGTTGCACGGTTTTTACTTGCCTCTGCTTTCTGCCTCATTACTTGATTCATCACGGACAATTTTACAGTAAATGTTTTCATGCGTCAAGCCATAAACAAAATGATACTGCGATACTGCATTAAACAAGTTTTAAATTATGACTTTCCATTTGAATATAAACCATTTGAATGAACATTGTTATCAATCTGTCATTTTACTCAACATGACAAATGGCATTTCCTTATGCTTTCCATCTAATTTCCTGCCTAAAAGATCAATAATGTCGCACACATGGAGTGGCCGGCGAGTTGTTATACAGACATGCTTGGTTGTACAGCTTTACTGCAAATAGATTACATACATGCTAAAAAATATTTATGTCTGACAATAAATGGCAGCAGCAGGCGCCTGTGAGAGTCAATGGCCTATAATGGCCTTTCTATTGTGTATCCAAAATGACTCATTCACTTTATTTATGGATTTCTGATTTGGCACATTACATTGTTGAGAAAGCATTTCAACCCTCATTGATGGTGCTGGCTACAATTTTAAACATCCTAATGTGTTGCCAGCACATATAGCTATTGCTTTTTGACAGTGGCAAAGTGAGATTAGTGAAGGTAGTCTGGGCTGTAATGATAACCATTTGAGCGTCTCAATTGACTGACCGTAGTCTTGTTTTTGTTTCCTCTCATTATGCCAGCCCAATGTTCAATAGACAACAGGCCTATTCTGTTTTGCCGTGTCATGTTTAATGAGCACGCAGTTCACTCATGTGATGCTTGACTTTTTCAGACAAATGAAGAGAGGAAAAGCAAGCGGAGTGAGGTGCGAGATTGACAGAGACAAAATCAAGCGCAATGAGGGAAAAGAAATCAACAAATGAAGTTAGGCAAAGATTGTCAGGGAAAAAATAGCAAGAGCACCGCGACAGAACAGAATGCAATGCACTGTGAAAATGAAGTTTGATCAGGTATGGATGGAGTCAGAACAATCCAAGAAGGAGAATCAAATCTCCATGGAGGGACACAAATTGCTACAGCTTTTTGACAAATGTATTCACCTGGCAACGTCTGGAGGCATCTAAGAGAAACCAGCTATGACACAACATGAGAAAGGCATTGTTGATCATATTTCTGTTCATGTGCAACTTAGATAACAAGCCTTCAGTCATGTTGTTCATTAAAGAGTAGAGAAACATATGGGGCAATTTATGGAATCGTTTTAGAGCCGGTAAACAACATCGGCTGGATGTGCACAGCGAAACCATGAGCAAAGTGTTGGGATCATTTTAGATTGTCAATTACAAAGTAAAGTAGCGCAGGGAAGACCTAACAATACGAGCCCAGACAAAGGTCACAGGAATGATGTCCTCTGATTGGTCCAAATGGCAATGTCATCTTGTCTTGCTTCTTCCTGTTGTGCAAACTGGTCTAACTGGTTGATTATACAGTGAGTCCCACAAGTATTTGCACACCCTGCAATTTTGCAAGTTCTCCCACTTAGAAATTAGGGAGAGGTCTGGAATGTTCATCATAGATGCATTTCCACTGTTAGAGACATCATCTAAAAAGAAAAATCCGGAAGTCACATTGTATGATTTTTTAATGATTTATTTGTATGTTTATTTGTATGTTACATGTGTTTGCACACATGAGAATCAGCAAGAATTATGACTCTCAAAGAGCTGTCAGTCTACCTTTAAAAAAAAGTCCACCTTTACCCCACAAATAATCACCCCCCACCCCTCGTGGGGTATCAATGATGCTAAGAAAGGTGAGGAATCAGCCCAGAACTACAAAGGGGGAGCTGGTCAATGACCTGAAG
>OMNZ01093999.1:0-19285 GCA_900303255.1 Lesueurigobius sanzi
TCGACCGGTAAATCGAGAGTTTCGTCTTTCGACTCAACTCCCTCTTCACCACAACAGTCCGATACAGCGACCGCATCACTGCAGACGCTGCACCGATCCGTCTGTCAATCTCCCGCTCCATCCGTCCCTTACAGTATCATAAGTAACAATATTAATCCATTATTAACATTAGCTAACCATTAAAAATGTATCATCTAGTTTTGTGATATTCATATGTAATACTAAAAGCTATATGCGACTACATTAAATTTTACAATCTAAATGCATAGATGCTGACACAACTGGTTATCAAGAAAGTGTTTTTTCAATTTTCAAGAATAAAATGTCCAATCTAAACACAACTTCAGGCTGTCTGGAAGCTGATTCCACAGTTTTATAGTTATGACCTGGCAATTTTATTTTCTCATAATGTACTTTTCTGCATCAAAAATACACACACTCAATTATTGAATTTAGTAGTGTAAAGTTATTTAAATTGGCCCTAAATACGGCATCTGTCAGTAGTCTTTATTACAACACACTGCAAAATTACAAATATAGGCATCAGCCTAAGCACATTAACCTAAATAAAGAAACTAGGGTTGTGCTCAAAATATTTAAAATATTTAATTGATTAAAAAAGATACAGTATCCATATCGTGGCTCTTAGTATCGTTCTTCCCCCAGGTGTTAGACAGCAGCAAGATTGGGGAAAAATCATGGAAAAATGTGAAAGATTTTCAGTTACACTGTGTCCGACCAATTACAACACTTTATCTGTGTAGGTTCTCAGTCATACAGGAGTTGTCCATCGTAGGCTAAGATTCTTCAGTCTTCATCTGTACTCTGTAGTTGAAGTGTAGGAAGTTTCGATCTTAGTCCAAAGATCTTCCTCAGCTAATATAGACTTAAACACATCCGCGGGTCTCTTAAGAGCAAAGAGGTATGTATCGTATCGTGACCTGTGTATCGAGGTACGTATCGTATCGTGACCTGTGTATCGAGGTATGTATCGTATCGTGACCTGTGTATCGAGGTATGTGTCGTATCACCAGGTGCTCAAAGGTACACAGCCCTAAAAGAAAATGCAAATGTTAGCTCTATACTAGCTCTGGTTTAGATAAAATATATAAATGATATTGTATTGGACAATATCAAGGTTTTTATTTCCAAGCTATACATTTGCCATTTATTTCTGAACCTTGTTTTTATGTTCCTATTCTAAGTCTGTGTTTATGTCCATCATTTCCAGGCACTGGGCTGCGCTGTCAGACTTGGTCAATTCTCTGCTCAACTCGATGAAGGCTATTTGTTCCCTGCTGCTGCTGCTCTTCCTCTTCCTCATCATCTTTGCGTTGCTGGGCATGCAGCTGTTCGGAGGCAAATTCAATTTCGATGACACTCAGATGAAGAGGAGCACCTTTGACTCTTTCCCTCAGGCTTTGCTCACTTGTTTCCAGGTTCGCTCCTCCTTTTCTTCTACATGAAAACGAAAAATAAAAAATGCGGACAACTTCCCTCATAGTTATATCAGTTATATATTATTATATATTATTGATATCACTCAATTAAAACTTAAAGTTTGTCCTTATTCACCTGCAGTGTATCAGCTTTAAGCCTGAGCTGTCTGTGTCTCCTCAGATCTTGACCGGAGAGGACTGGAACGCCGTCATGTACGATGGCATCATGGCATACGGCGGCCCCATCTTCCCCAACATGGTGGTCTGCATTTACTTTGTCATCCTCTTCGTTTGTGGCAACTGTATCCTTCTGCAAAATCTAAAGGCAACACTTTCAGGAAATATATAGTAAGAGCTGAGGGCTATAGCTGACTGGGCACTGCTGAGAGCTGCAACTCACCATCATATTGGAATTGAATTAGTATTGCAACACTGCTGAATTCCTGTGGGCAAGAATCCTTCAATTGGATGATAAGACCATGTCATGCGCTGCAAAAACATATCTAGAAATGAGTAAAGTTTTCTTTAAAATAAGAGAAAAACTTCTTGAAATAAGATGAAATAATAACTCTTTCTTTATGTAAGTGCAAAAATACTTGTTCCTTTTGCAGATTTCCTAACTTGGCGAGTCAGAATTACTCAAATGAATGTAAAATATGCTTAATTGTAGTAATTTTATCTTTTGGAGATGTCACTTTTTGCAGTGTGAGTGGGGCACAATGTCCTTCAGAATCCAAAGGGCTTTATTTGTTGATACAATTATAGTTTGACGAGAAATGCTTTAAGTAGTGTGAATTCCTTAGTTTTACTGCCAAGACATCTTGCTGAATGTCTTCTTGGCTATCGCTGTGGACAATTTGGCCGGAGGTGGAGGAAAGAAGAAAGTTGAGTAAGTAAAAAATAAAATCATTATATGTACATTTTCAGGTACAAGTTCTCTTGTAATTGAGTGTTGTTGACTTCATAGAGAGAAAAAGGAAGAGGAGGAAGAATGGGACGATGACGAAATGAAGGAGGATGAAGACGCAGGGGTAAACGCGTTCGCTTTTCATTTGTATCCTACTTCTAGAAATATGCCATTGTATCCTTTAGCAAGACACTTCTTCCTCCCCTGGTGTGTGAACGAGTGCGTGTTTGTGAGTGTGAATGTGTTTTTTGCTGGAACTTCCCTGTGCAATATTTAAAAATACATTTTTTTCAACCATGTTTTGTATACACATAGAATGAGGACGACGACTGGCAGGAAAACGAGGAGCTAAGGGCCATAGAGGGACTGGAAGGTGAGGCATCATTTAAAAGAATATAATAATAATACGTTTTAAGTATATACTGTAAATAGGGCTGGTTATCGATTCAAATTTCCCAAATCAATTTGATTCGATTCACAAGGGCCTGATTGGATTTGATTCGATTTGGATATGGTAGACTAACTAATGCACTTTTTAAATTATTATTCCACTAATATATGCCTCTACAAACATAAAAGGCTATAAACCTGACCGTCTATGTGCCATCTGTGTTTATTCTTCATATTTTTGCATCTTCACCAAATGTTACCCCATAGATTTGCTAATTTTTGCACAAATGTAGCTCCATACTTTTGCCCTCCAGGTTCTGTCTAAACCGAGGCAAAAAAAAACAAGTTTTTACCTAGTACCGTTTTGAATCTCTGGGCCATTGTGCAAAGTGCAGAGTCAGCAGTTTTCAAAAATGCTAACTTCGCCTTTTGGACACGAATTTTCATTGTGACTTTACACCGCCTCCCAGAGGCCTAGAAGAACATGGCTGGACTCATTTTAAAGGCTGAACACTCTTTCCAAAGCAAAAAACCGCAAGTCTCTATTACATTTCGTCACAGAGATATTTGCTAATTTGCGGCCACGCCCCTATCTGTCACGGTAAAAGGATCGACTTTCGTTTTTTTTTTTTAAATCAATATCATGATTTCAAAGGAAAATAGATTCAAAACGATTAATCGGTTTTTAAAACCCAGCCCTATATAGTACATGTATAAATGTTACATTTATTGTTACTTTGCAATATCCTTTTTTTCCTGAATAACAGGAGTCGCTCCAATGAAGCCAGAGTTCTCAGGACCCAAAGAAAAGATCGTACCAATCCCAGATGGAAGTTCTTTTTTCATTTTGGGGAAGAAAAACTGGTAATTACCTACACACACACACACACACAATCTACACAAGGGGTCTCCAACCTGTAGTTCAGGAGCGTCCAGTAGCGCTTCACCTCTTTCCAAGTATTTTTATTGTGTATTTAAAAGGCAGATGAGTCAAATTATCTTAATTTCTTGGAAAAACAACTATAGACATATTTTAGCATTTTCTCTTTGTGAATGTGCACTAAATCTATGATGATTTGTTATGAATGCATTGAACACACTGCAAATATTTTGTAATTAAGCATCCTATACCTGATATTTTTGTTTACAACAGTGAAACAAAGAGTGGTCTTAACTCATTTCAATATTCCTAACACACTTCTAACATCCCAACTCTTCACAGGGATGATTCTGTAAGCACATTTCATAACTTTCAGGGTCACTGTCACACTAATGCTAACAACAACTAGCCTGTACATATACAATATACAGAAGGACGATAAAACAAATTTAATTGTATAAAAAAATGGGTGCAGGACCTTTAAGAGGAAACTAAATTCATGTGCTTGAAATATCATCGTGGCTACTAACTGTCCAGGGAGTAATAGCCATTTGTACATGATCATAAAACATGTAACAATGCGGGATAATGCTTAACACAATTGTCCTCTCATGCCTCAGTTTGCGCGTGGCCTGTCACAGCTTCATCCATCATCCATACTTCACCAACTTCATCCTCGTCTTCATCATCCTCAGTAGTATCTCGCTGGCTGCTGAGGACCCCATCAAATCTCACTCATTCAGAAACATTGTAAGACCAAAGTCAAGTCATTTTCATCTCGTATGTAGCTGAAGGTCTATGATTGTTTTCTTTTACTTGAATACTTTTATCTTTGTGCGTCCCCAGGTTCTTGGACATGCGGATTATGTTTTCACCTCAGTTTTCACAGTTGAGATTGTCCTTAAGGTATGGGACAATGAACCAAAGCAAAAAAAATACAGCAATGTTAGTGGCAGTATTGAGTGTTGTAAAAACTGTGCTTAAATTTAGTTTTATTCGCGATTCAGTCAAGGCTGCGTTCACGTTATAGAATTATATTTCAGCTGGAGCAGGTGCCAATACAACTGTTTGGGAGAGACGCAGTTGTTGAAAGAGATTTGCAAAAAGAAAATTGACTTATGTTTTCCCTGATCATTATTTGATAGTGATTGGATTCACAAACCTGCCATATTATTCTTATGGCTGAAAGCCCTTTCTACTGGCCACGCGCCTGTTTTTGATTGTCTCTTAAATTGGATCATATTTAGCCCTGGATTTGTTTAGTCCTGGTTTAGTCATAGTTTAGTCCTGGTTTAGAACTGGTTTAATCCTGGTTTAGGCCTCCTTTTAGTCCCATTTTAGCACTTGTTTGGACCTACTTTAATCCAGGATTAGACCTGATTTGGTCCTTGTTTTAACCCTAGTTTAGACCTATTCTGACCTGGTTTAGGCTAGACTGGGTTAGAGTTGGTTTAGTTCTGGAATGAACCTGGTTTAGACCTGGATCATTTCTGGTTTATTCTTAGATTCATTCGACCATATTTAGTTCTTGATTAGTCCTGTTTTGACCTGGTTTAGACCTACTTTTAGTCCTGTATTAGACTCACTTTAATCCAGGATTCGACCTGGTCTTGTCCTTGTCTTAGTCCTGTGTTTTTTTTTTAGTTTTCAATTGTGTACAATTGTTAAACTTGCAGAAAAAAGATAATCTCTGGTGATGTGTGCCAATTCAACAAGATGTTTGTGGGCCACCAAAAATTGGTCTGAGGGCCGCATTTGGCCCCCGGGCCACACTTTGGGCATCCCTGCCTTAGTTCATAGTATGTGCTGACAGAGAAGACATTGAACTTTGTGACAGTTTTTGTTTCATGTGGATTGGCCCCAGAGTTACAGAGAAATTAGCAATAAACTAAGACTAGACATTTGCATTTTGATAGTTCCACCTCCACCTCAGTTATAAACTGTAGGTCCTTTAGAATGTTGTGATGTCACGTGAACGCAACCTATTGTTTATCATTTTAGTCTTATTTTAGTAGACAAAGGTTTAGTTCATTATATTCTATTCATATTTAATCATGTTCTCTTCTTCCGGGAGCTTCTCCCAGATGAAAGAAAGCACAGACCTATTCCTTTAGCAGTCAATTTAAATAATATTAGGCTCTTTCAAACTGTGCCAATGAAGTGTACATGTTTTTAATCCCTTCTTTTTATACTTTTTATACTATTTTATACTTAGTCTTTTTAGTCAACCAAAATATCTGGGCATTTACTGGACAAATTTTAGTGGACAAAATGAACAGTGCTCGATTCTTTGCTTTGATGCAGATGACGGTGTATGGGGCCTTTCTGCACGAAGGCTCTTTCTGTAGAAATGCCTTCAACCTCCTGGACTTGCTGGTCGTCAGTGTCTCTCTGATGTCCTTCTTCCTGCAGTGAGTTTGGCCTCCAACTCCATACACAAAGAATACCATAATAATACCTTAAGCCATAGCTAATATTGCAATATCTAAACGCTGCGTTTAATCTCTTCCAGTTCAAGTGCCATCTCTGTGGTGAAGATTCTCCGAGTGCTGCGAGTGCTCAGGCCTTTGAGAGCCATCAACAGAGCCAAAGGATTAAAAGTAAGTATAGTGTTTTTAACATCTCAGAGGACCTCACAGACATCAGAAGAGTGAAACCAGGAGCAAATGTAATGTCCAAATAAAACAAGCCAGGAGTATCCCTCCTCTGGGGCAAGGAAAAACAAAAACAGTTGGAAAAACTGAGAAATCTTGAGGGGAACCACAATGAGGAGCGATCCACTCCCATGGATGGATGTGCTATAGATAGTCCATAGTTAATGTCCAGTCGGAGCTGCAGCTGTTGCTTTCCAGTCTTTCAGTTATCACTAATTAACGAACAGCCAGTTTTCAGGATCTGCCACTCCCCTTTGTTTTGTTTTTTGGACTCTGAGTGAAGCACTTTGAGTTGTCCTTGTGCAGGAAGGCGTGGTGCCGCTGCTCTATAAATAAACTTGATCCTGAACTTGTGAGAAAAATACCATACACAGAAATACTGGGGAGATTTTCACTTTTTAAACCTCTAAACAACCCGGTGACGTGTGTAACTTTGTGTTTCTTGCAGAATGTGGTGCAGTGTGTGTTTGTGGCCATTCGCACCATTGGAAACATCCTGATCGTCACCACGCTCCTACAGTTCATGTTTGCGTGTATCGGAGTGCAGCTCTTCAAAGTACGGTTTCACAAAATACTAAGGCCTTTACAATACTGTGTTTTATTCTTAATCATGTTTATTATGTGACAGGGCCGGTTTTATAGCTGCACAGATGAAGCCAAGCACACCCCAGATGAATGCAAGTCAGTACCAGCGTTTTATCATCGTGCCTTTATAAATGTGGAACTTATAACATTATTGTGAACATTATTGTGTTTAATTTTAGGGGAACATTTATTGTGTACAAAGATGGCGATATGGACCACCCCATGGTCAAAGACAGAATCTGGCAGAACAGTGACTTTAACTTTGACAATGTACCAATGGGAATGCTGGCTTTGTTCACTGTCTCCACATTTGAGGGCTGGCCACTGTGAGTAACAATATCTAAAAATAATAAACAGAATGCCTTTGAAATACAGTATGGATGTTCCAAAGTCAAAATTATGATTATTGCGAGATGTGACTATGGAATTTTAGTTTATATATATTTTTTCAATACTTTATATATTTCTCTTTTAATATATGTCAGTTAAGTAATCATTGTGTTTAACCAATAGAAAAGCCATTGATGCGACTTAAGTGTGATTTTGGTATGTTTTAAGTCTCAAAACTTTCTGTTAATCTTAACCAGACAGTTTCTATATATGAAATCAGATTTTCTAATGGTCAAATTCATGATGTGTAAAATAAGAAGTGAAGTTCGCAGGAGAACTGCACAATATTGAAACGTTTGCGGTACGATAGTTTTGCAGTCAACAATATTATTGTGATATTTTACTAAACCGCTTCAATATGTTCCATTCAGTTGAAACACAAATTGTTAATAATTTGTTTTTGTTTAGTTTATTTAGAAGGACAATTTTCAGCTAATTGTGTCAAAACAAGACTCCAGAAAACACAAAATCAGGATCAAAATAAGGCTAAAATGAAGCTAAATTAGAAAAATTATAACTAAAATTAAACTTCTGCATTTTCATAACTTCCATGCAATTTTTGTTGTTGCCGAGGTGGCAAAAAACCTGTCCGTCTCAGTCAGGTGGAAGACTTGTGATTGTGTCTTCTTGCGATACGGATATTGCATCACCTAATATTTTGATATTTTTTGCTATATACATATTGTATATACCCTTTTTTGCTGTGTAACATTTTCTTCAGATATTGCTGCATGTAAAATGTTAAATTATGGCTATATTTTGCAATTCATCCAAATGTGCAGTAGTTTGACACCTAGAATCACAATTAAATGGATAATAAATTATTCCATTCATCTCTATCTTCAAACTTGTTCATCATTTTTCTTTTTTTATTTGAATGCACAAAGGCTGCTGTACCGGTCCATTGACGCCAATGCCATAAACCGAGGCCCCATCTACAACTACAGAGTGGAGATCTCCATCTTCTTCATCATCTACATCATCATCATCGCCTTCTTCATGATGAACATCTTTGTGGGTTTCGTCATCATCACGTTTCGAGAGCAAGGAGAGGCGGAGTTTAAAAACTGTGAGCTCAACAAAAATCAGGTGAGTTCATCTCAAACACAGCAAGTATCTTGAAGAAAGGGTTATTATTTTAGAAGCTTCAACTCGTCAAAGGATCTTGACATTACAAGGTTTAAAAAGGCAGGTGAAGTGCAATGTAAACCTTAAATGTGCATCATGTTTCCAAATACAAAAACAACAGTGATAATAACAATGATAAAAGACCTGACTGCAACACACAACACTAGACAGTCATCATCCCAGAGGAAGAACCACAGAGTCACAAAAGCCAGACAAAAACCAAGCCCACAATGAGAGGACACAGTATTTATAAAAAAGGTGAAAAGTCAATCTCTTCGTTGAGGCCAAAAATAGGAAGCTTCAAGGGTGTGCATCTAAAAGGTTCTTTGTAAAAGTTTGTTCACCTGTCACCACCCGAGGGCTTTCCTCAATGACCTCCATCACCATTACTTCAAAGTTCATGTATGTTTTTTCATTCACGACCTTCTGACGTTATTATTTCCTTTCTCTGTGCAGCGTCAGTGTGTGTACTATGCTCTAAAGGCTCAGCCCATAAAGATCTACATTCCCAAGAATCCATCGCAGCTCAAGTTTTGGAGAATCATCAACTCCAGCCAGTTTGAATATGTCATGTTTGTCCTGATTCTCGGGAACACTTTGACCCTCGCGGTTCAGGTACAGATCTCTTATCAAAATCTATTACTTCATTTTTTATTGTTGTTTTTAATTTTGAACAATACATAAGGGACATTTGGGACACATTGACGTTGAAGTGGAAATTGTCCTCTATTCATCATTTACCTTGAGACCTCAGTCAAAATGTTCATCTCGATATTCACAATGTGGTTCTAGACTGCACCTTTTCTTTGGTAATAACCTTTTTACAGGCTGCTAATTGAAGTTTTGAGAAATATCTATCATTGTATCTACTTTTTTGCCAATAATATATCCAAAATGAATTACAATGCATGTTTTTGGAACCGCCTAACTCAATATCTTAATTGTAATCTTCCTAGTTTAGGAGTTTAGGACTAAATAAATCTCCACATTCTCTCCAGCAAGACTGAACTCTGGACCCATATTTTAGCTATAATTTCAGTAGTTATGAAAAATCTAATTATAATTTTCCAGCAATGTTCCCTCCAAGGACTGTTGGATTCCTTGCAACTCTGTTTCCATATTAAAACCGAAATAATCCTTCTTTTTGGAATTGATGAATAGGATTATGCGTTAAGCTGTGTGTCCTCTCCATGCGATTACCACAGTTACCAATGTTTTTACACTTTTACGTACCAGCACTACGCTATTTCCATCCTGCGTGACCTTTGCCGACTTCATTTTTAACACTATGTTCATCCATCACTTTACGTTGCAGCATTATGAGCAGTCAAAGCTCTTTACTTCTGTCATGGACATCCTCAACATGATCTTCACTGTGGTGTTTACCGTTGAAATGGTCATCAAGTTACTGGCACTTCGGGCTCACGTAAGTCCCAATACCTATCATTTTTACATCAATTCGATCATGTGTATTTCATTGAAGAGGGTTGTTTGCTTAAAATGTGGACTCCTCCCTTTAAGGCGTGATACTGCAGGCAATACTCGCATAAAAACCTTCACCTGGAAACAAATCAATGGCCCTAATGTTCACAATAAAATGAAATCCTTGCCCTGTCTAATAATGTTTGTTTATATTCTTATGTAGCACTATTTCATTGACCCATGGAATTCTTTTGATGCCTTGATTGTCGTGGGGAGCGTGCTGGACATTGCTGTGTCTGAGTTGAGCGTAAGTAGAATTAAGACCAGGGGTTAAATTGTATTTATTTTTTCACTTAATATTTATTTGTTACACTTTTTCATTTTTTTCAGGGAGGAGGCGGACATGAGGTAAGAGCAGTGCACATGGAACATTTGCCAATCATGCATGGTACGTGAAAACAATCAGCAAATCCGTAAGATATATAAGAATATTTTCTGGTCCCGCAGGGTAAAGGGGAGAGTGGGAAAGTGTCCATCACGTTTTTCCGTTTGTTCCGAGTCTTGCGATTGGTGAAACTGCTCAGCAAAGGGGAGGGCATCCGAACACTTCTCTGGACCTTTGTCAAGTCCCTGCAGGTAATTCGACTTTGTTGAGATTAGATAAAAATGAAAGCCCCATTGCAGAACATTCCAGGTTATATGCAAGGCCAAAAGGCATAGGGGATGGTCTTCCAGCCAAGTTACAGGTCTGAGAAAAGGTGGGCCTGTCGTGGGTACTTTTCACCAATAAAAACACACGTTGGTAATTAAAGGCTTGTATTTTAGGCTGTTTACTGAGTGAAATGTTCTGCTGTGTGACTTTAAATTCTATTAATTTCATCAGGCTACTAATAATTTACAAATTAATTTTGTATCTGTGACCCTGTTCCTTGTCTAGGCTCTGCCCTATGTCGGTCTGCTCATCGCTATGATCTTTTTTATCTACGCTGTAATCGGGATGCAGGTAAGAGCACTGTACTGTTGGTTAGGGTCCGTATTTCTCTCTTCTGTATTTAAGACTCCTTGTCGTCTGTTTTTAGACCTTTGGAAAAGTGGCCGTTGACGATGACACTGAAATAAACCGAAACTGCAACTTCCAGACTTTCTTCATGGCTGTTTTGGTGCTGTTCAGGTGATGATTACTCCATTTAGTAATTATGAAAATTAAGAGATTGCTTTCATTGATGAAGGTTCAAAGATTAGAAAGTGTTTTGCAATTGTCAAATCACAAAAGATGCTTATCATTTAGGTTATATAATGTGATGCTTGTGTTCAGCACTGAAAATTCTGTACTATCAGGGTTCCCTCAAATGTTGCCCATGTGTTTAAAGTGAATTGATTGATTTGATAATAATAATTAAAAAGATCACCACTGCTTTGAGATGTCCAAAACTACAACACTAAATAGCTTGGGTTCACAAGAGTCTAGAATTTGCTCTCATAATTTCAGATGGAGAGTTGAAGGAAATACAGTATCTAAACAGAAAATAAACAAATGTTAAAGGGACTAGAAGGGGAGAGGCAGTGCTCACTACACCATCAAAGTAGAGGCAGTAAATGCTAGTAAAATTGCAGAAAACTTACAACTCAGGTGCTGTTCAGGCTCGTAGTATGCTTAGTAGAATGAGCTGAAGCCACAGCACTATTTGCAAGAAGAATTTATTCACAGCGACAGGGTGTCCATTTTTATTCATCTTTTGGCTTAAAGGCCTTCAAACGGACAACCATTGCACCTGTATGATTGAATTGTGCCATAAATGTATTTTTATTTTACATTTTTTCATACAAACATTCAGTTGGCGAGGAAAACAAACAATAAGTACACAGATTTAAAGATTTGCAAGCATTTCTTTTGTTGTTGCAACTTGTACTTGGCAGAATATGGCTTACAGTATAAGACGGGTCAGCTCTCAATGTATTGTCATCATCACCGTAATGTTGTAATAATAAGACAAGTAAAATGATACAAAGTGTATAGGCCTGATGATTACACTGACAATTAAAGAAATACAACCTTAAAGAAGGTCAAAACATCTGCATTCAGCTTAAAACCAAATCCTACCAAAGAATTCTGCTCATCCTACATTGTTCCTTTCCAGGCTAGTCACAACTTTTTACAGCTTCTATGTCCTATTGTTCCAACAAATGCCTTAGTGCCCTCCCCCCCCTCAATAGCCCGGCTTGAGGCTAATCAGAAGGTGTGATTTCAGGTGCGCCACGGGAGAGCAGTGGCAGGAGATCATGCTGGCAGCGCTGCCCGGACGACGCTGTGACCCGGAGTCTGACTACGAACCGGGAGAGGAGTATTCGTGTGGCAGCAACCTGTCCTACATCTACTTCATCAGCTTCTTCATGCTCTGCGCTTACCTGGTGAGGAAGGACCTGTCTAGCCGCACCTTTTCGCTGTTCTACTTGTGGAACAGTATTTTTGTTGAAACAGGAAATCCACAAATGTTACAAAATGGTGCACAGTTAATCACACTTGGGGGAAAAATAGCTGTTTACATCGTGCTGTTATCAAATCTCAAAACCCCAAAGAGTTGTTATTATGAATTAAACCTGTTAATTTAGACCTCTAATTTACATGAAATTCTTATATTTATTTAGAAGTTCATATTAAATGTTAATTGCATGATCTGAATCTAAAACCTAAATTGCTAATCTAATCGCAATATTGGCAATACAAAAAAAATCACAGTGAGGCTGTATTTATCCAACTACACCACAAAATCTCCAGTTTAACGACAACAGGTCTATATAAAGTTGTTGAGTCATCTGGAAAGCATTTACGAATCGATTTCAGTGCAAATGAATTTGTATTTGTCTAGTGTAGACTTACAGCTCTGAGACAGATCCGAGACAGAAATCTGGGTAACAGCATTGGAGCAGCAGTTTAAAAGCTTACTTCTTGTTCTCAGATTTCCACTTCATCATCACGGCACACTGTTGCCCTCCGACTACACTTTGGGCTTTTAGTTAAGATCTAGCTGACAACGAGAAAACACTGTATACAGTAGATCTGGATTTGAAAGTGCCAATGTTATATTATTAACACTGTCTTTATTGATTTTTTTCACAAATTATACATAGCCCAACGAAATTAGGACAAGGACCATGTTGGAATAAGCAAAGTTTCCACTCTGTGAAAATGAAAAACGAAGCTTTCATGCGCTGGACCTTGAAGTGAATCATTCTAATAAAAAAAGGAAGTACTACAACTACTTTAAGGTCATGTACCTGTTTTTTCCTGTGTTTACAAAAGATGAAAGAGTGAGGGAATACAGTTTAAATTATTACTCATTCTGAACTTTCTGAACATTAGAGGTATTATTTCTAACGCCACAGTTCTTCGCAGGAATAAGTTTACAAGCCCTACAATACTAGTCTGTCACAGTAATGTAAACATCAACTAGCTGCTGGTTCACAATCAATGAAAATGTATAGTATAGTGAAAGACAAAGCAAAGAAAAAACGGGTATAGGGCCTTTAAAAAAAATAAACAACTAAACCCCAAACCATCTTTTTATGCTCATAAACTTGGGTGAGAAATAAATGGATGTGTACAGTAATAGTGCTGTCTACATGTTCTAGTCATTATTTTGTTATTTTAGTGCGTATTTGTTGAAAAATGATGTTGTGGTTCAGCTTCGTTTGTGTAGACATTTATAGACTTTATTTAGGCCTGTTATAGACCTGGTTTGGATCTGATGGTGCTCAGGAAGCCGAATAGTTTTTTTAGGTGGTGCTTTGTGAAAAGCTTGAACTACTGCAGAAGGATGCAGTACTGCATACTGGACATAATACTGCAAATGATGTGAATGTCACGGAGGTCACACCATACATTACTGGCCTGAAATGCAGTAGCTCAAGTGTCGGTTCTCTCCAGCAGATATCTGACATTCTCTGTGGGTGGTCTTTGGAAAAAAAGAGGTGTGTTGTGTGTGCTGTAGAGTCGACCACAACCAACTATTTAGACCCGAAAGAGAGATTTTGCTCACAGTACTACAGTAGGCCGGTCCCACTATTAAGTACAAAAGAAGGTAGCGAAAAAATTTACTTTACCTCTTCCTCCCCTCTTCTCCAGATTATTAATTTGTTCATTGCCGTCATTATGGACAACTTTGAGTACCTGACCCGTGACTGGACAGTACTCGGCACGCACCACCTGGACGAGTTCAAGCGGGTTTGGTCCGACTATGATCCTGAAGCGACGTAAGGCCTGTTTGTTTCTTAAGAACTGCAGTAACAAGAGAATTTCTTTACTGTCAAATTAAAATTCACTCTTAACTCTTGTTTTCCAGGGGTCGTATTAAGCACATCGATCTTGTGACAATGCTGCGCAGGATACAGCCGCCGCTGGGGTTTGGAAAAATGTGCCCGCATCGCGTTTGCTGCAAGGTAAGTCGCATACTGCTGCTCTGACTGTATTGTGAACTACTGCACTACATCAAAAGGTAAGCGCCTGGGTCTAAAGTCTATTTCCCTCATTCCCGGTTAATCTGGCATGTAAAAAAAGCAGCAAAGTGTGAACTGCATAGATTCTTTGTAGAAAGTACTATTACAACACTTTTTAAAATTTTTCAAATGAAATATTTCTCAACAATTATGATAATGATTGTGCTACAGGCTCATTTGTGTATTTTAGAGATCAGTGTGGAGTTTGCCTGTACTCTTATATATGCAAACAAAACTAAAGAATGCCTATTTGACCTTTCAGTGGCTGTAAGGGTGGTTAGCATGGCACCTTTACTTTTCATCACAGCAGCCTTTTTGACACTTCAAGATACATTTTTTTTAGGGTTTCTGGTGCGTTTTGTCTGCTGATGTAACCATCTCCATGGCAACGCAGTGAAAACCTACCAGTCACCCTAAAAAAAATTGATCCTTGAGCGCCATAAAGGCAGCTGTGGCGCCATGCTCACCACCCATACAGCCACTGGGTCAAATGCCTTTTTAATTAGCTTTTATATAATAATTCTGACTAAAATTAACTTTTTATTATCTTGACAGAGACTGGTGGCTATGAATGTCCCGCTTCACCCTGATGGCACAGTCACCTTCAATGCCACATTGTTTGCAATGGTCCGAACTTCACTGAAGATAAAAACTGAAGGTTTTACAAATTAGTATAAAATATAACTGTGAACAAATGAATGGATTGCGATGATTGAATTGTTCCTTGCTGCATGCCTCTCTCAGGTCCTATTGATCAGGAAAATGCTGAGCTGAAGCTTATTATTAAGAAGCTCTGGAAGCGGACTAAGCCCAAACTCATAGATGAAGTGATTCCTCCCCCTAGAGGTCAGTTTGAAAACAACAACAAAAAATACATAAATACATGATGTAATATGATACCAAATACTATGATGTAATACAAATGCCTCATTGGTTTCTACTTTTTCAGGAGAGGAGGTGACCTGTGGAAAGTTTTATGCCAGCTATTTGATTCAAGATTACTTTAAGAAGTTCCGCAAGAGGAAAGAAAGGGAACGGAAGTCCAAAAGGAAGGACAAAGCAGCTTCTTTACAGGTAAAGGAGTAAAAGACAATGTCATTCTCTCAAATGTGGTGCAACAGCCACTGTATAGTTATATTATATGAAGTTAGTGAGAAATATCTTAAAAGAGCTTCATTTCACAAGGAACAGAACAGGGTCATCTTGACTGGTCTGACTGCTCGCAAGAAACCCCCTCAGTGGATATATTGTGATTTTGTCATTGTTGCATGTTTGGAGTCTACAGCTCACATGTCACATGCACAATATATTTGGAGGTGACCATCTGGCTTTGGGGCCAAACAGAGTCCTCCCAAATCCATTTTGTGTGGATTGTCATGGACCTACTGTCGTTTTTGTGTTATAAACATTAGATAACCAAAAGAAATAAACAAAGGTTTATGTAGGTTCATGTCTATGTCTACATCCAGCTCCATTTACTTACTACATACTCTATCAACTGGACAGGCTTCAGATTTTAGTCATACTGTATTATCATTATGAGCTCTGCTGTTGAGAACGAAATCAGCTGGGCTTTTATACACAGCTGCTGGCAAGGGCCCGTTGGCCACAACTGTGCCAGTCTGTGTTGCCAGATTAGATGGTATACCTCCATAGTTGGATGATTATCGAAACGTTCTTGAAGAAAATAAAGCCTGTCCAGTTGAGTATTGTTGTTGATCATGAATGTCCAAAAGAAAAAATGTCCAAATTTCAACCTGGTAATTTACACTGGAAGGATGTGAATGGCCTTGTTACACTTAAGAGGACTTTTGCCACAAACTTTTACCTCAAACATTTATCAAATGTTCTGACGTCATCTGAAACTCCTCTGCTGTTTTCTCCACAGCAAGGCCTGCGCTCGCTGCAGGACCTGGCCCCGGAGATGCGCCTGGCGATGGCCTGTGACCTGGAGGACGAGGAGGGAGACGATATTTTTGCCAGCGAAGCCACGACTGCCAACACCACTCCCGCTTCCACGCCCCTGCCCCCCATCGAAGACCTGGTGGAGCAGACCGCAGTGTTTATCGAACCCGAACCCAAAGATTATGTGATCACGGAGCAGCCTGGGTCAGAGCTGGCGGGGGTCAGCGTGGTCACTGTGCAACCAGCCAGGTCTGAAACAATGCCAATCAGGAGGTAAGATTCTCTTCACTAGATAGATAGATAGATAGATAGATAGATAGATAGATAGATAGATAGATAGATAGATAGATAGATAGATAGATAGATGGGCTTTCCACTTATGTTCATGAAATGAGTTTTACATTGGCCTAATATTAATAATGCTTATAATAATCACATCAACAGCACTAATTAGAACAGACCATTTGTACATTAAATCATTATGTCTGTTTTATGTGTGTTCAGGATGGATGCGGTGACAGAGGTGCCTCCTCCGTCCCCTCCGCTTGATGTGCCAGTGGGAGGGGGTGAGGTCGTTTTTGAGGAAGTTTTTGAGGAAGTTTTGAGGAAGCAGGTCGTGGTTGAGGAGGTTGTCCCACAGCAGGTCGTGGTTGAGGAGGTTGTCCCACAGCAGGTGGTTGTTGAAGTTGTCCCACAGCAGGTTGTTGTTGAGGAAGTTGTCCCACAGCAGGTGGTTGTTGAAGAAGTTGTCCCACAGCAGGTTGTTGTTGAGGAAGTTGTCCCACAGCAGCCTGTCCCACAACCGGCACCCGTCCCACAACCAGCACCTGTCCCACAACCAGCACCCGTCCAAGAACCAGCACCTGTCCCACAACCAGCACCTGTCCCACAACCAGCACCTGTCTCACAACCAGCACCTGTCCCACAACCAGCACCCGTCCGAGAACCAGCACCTGTCCCACAACCAGCACCTGTCCCACAACCAGCACCCGCCCCAACAGAAACACAGGAGCAGGTGTACAGCACTGAATTTGATGCTGCAAGCCTAGCGTTGGACAGGTAAGAAATTGTTTATTCATCATTTAACTAACTAACCACAGGATTAAGGATTTGATTCTTTATTTTGCCTGTGCATATTGTGTCCTTGGGCAAGATATGTCATTTTCCTTCCCTCCAGTGTTTGTGGGTCTGAGTACGAACTCTGTAGAGGTAGATACAGCTTAGCTAAAGACTTTTTAGATACTGTATGATTTTACACACAACATTTAAAATGATGTATCAATAACAATAATTTGTGTGGCCTGATGACTGAGAGGTTTGTTCTGTAGATAAGAAAAAGTCTGTACAGCTAATTGTAGCTCCCAAGAGTTTTTGAGTCTTGAAGGGCCAACGCCCCAAACATCACTGTGGTGTAAGTAATAAAAACTCTATGGAGCTACAATTAGTTGTGCCTACTTTTTCTTAACTACGTTGACTACTTTTAATCCAGCACACTATTTTTAGACAGATGTGCTGTGTTTTTTTGGTGTTTACACATTGAGAGGTTTGTTCTCTCACCTTATAGCCAGAAGGTACTAGGTTTAACCCCTGTATAGGAGCCTTTTTGTGTGTTTAGTGGGTTTCCATGGGGCATTTAAAAAATCATGAAATTAATTGTGACCAAAGTGATAGTCTAAATGCATTACAAATTTTATAGAATGTGTATAATGATCATCTGTGCCTAAATTTTGACATAACGTAGAAAACGAAAAACAATTTTATTTGTTCTAAAGTCTCTCCCTTTGCTCATTTCCGCAACAAATCAGAATCTTGCAGGATTCGTGTTCCTGTGTACTGGGGCCATGGAGCAGGGGCTTTCAGGTCCAATCAGGAGGGCAGGGGAGGTCGTTTACTTTTAAAATTTCTCTTTCCTCATTTTGCAAACTTACAGACGACCCTTTTAAATGTCATAAAAAAGCATTCATTTGGACATTTGGACTGGTTTGAAATGTAGATTTCTTGGAAAGTTATGACATTGCTTACGTTTATTTTTTTTTTGCTGCATACGATTGTCAAAAATAAAAATAAATAGGGTTTTAAACATGTCCAACTACAGTTTTGGAAATGGTCAAAATTGTTACTGTTTTGGTCAAAAGTATCCATTTTGCTTTTGAATATCACATTCTTTTGCTTTTTGAAGGATCGATTAAATGCAGTGTAGCTTAACCTCTTCTTACTTTTGTTTGTACACTGTAGATACGTATATCCTGATGCCGTTTCCCCCGCGCCCACCGAGATGGGCTACAATGACCAGAGTTTCGACAGAGCCAGCAGCATAGGAGACATGCCTTTCGACGACGGCAACGGTTTCCTCGGCAGCGGCTTCAATGGCGGTCACGGTGAGAGCGCCGCGCCAACCCCCAGCCCGTATCCCGTCAGCGCGTACAACGACCGCAACGGCTACAACGGCAACGGCTACAGCAGCGAGTACGAGAACGGCAACGGCAGCGTCGTGAGCGCCAACGGGAACGGGAGCACTATGAGTAACGGCAACGGCAATGGCAGCGAATACAACGGCAACGGATACGGCAACGGTCAGAACGGCGCCTCGCAGTTTGTGAGGAGGCGGCTGCTCCCTGCGATACCGAGAGGTGACGCTCTTTCTTTTAATCAGAGTTTATTTAAGTTATTTTGAAACAACAGCAGCTTTAAACATCTGTCCCTGTGATGAATTGGGTGATTTTCCAAACGTTGGCTGTCTTAGTGACCAAAGTACAGTAGTATTTTCGTACTTAAATTAAGAAAAAAACAACTCATTTCACTTAAAATTTTAAAATAAATCTAAATTTACGAAAGCTCCTCAGTGGCAAGGCTCCAGGGGTGGATGAGATCCGTCCTGAGTACCTTAAGTCTCTGGATGTTGTAGG
Source organism: Lesueurigobius sanzi (assembly GCA_900303255.1). NCBI lineage: Eukaryota > Metazoa > Chordata > Actinopteri > Gobiiformes > Gobiidae > Lesueurigobius > Lesueurigobius sanzi. Next base: position 19,101 of record OMNZ01093999.1, read on the forward strand.
ACTGTCTTGGCTGACACGTCTCTGCAACATCGCGTGGCGGTCGGGGACAGTGCCCCTGGATTGGCAGACCGGGGTGGTGGTCCCCATATTTAAGAAAGGGGACCGGAGGGTGTGTTCCAACTATAGGGGGATCACACTCCTCAGCCTCCCCGGGAAGGTCTATTCCAGGGTACTGGAGAGGAGAA
>OMNZ01094000.1:0-15172 GCA_900303255.1 Lesueurigobius sanzi
AAATTGAATATTGGGTATTGATTCCAAATACAGTTGTGGCCAAAGGTTTACATACCCTTTTAATCTTTTGGCCATTTTTCATAGAATGTGAATGATAACACAAAAATCTTTTTGTCCACTCACGGTTAGTGGTTGTGCAAAGCCATTTATTGCCAAAGAGCGGAGTTTACTCTTTTGAAATCATAATGAAACAGAAACTACTCAAATGTCCCTGATCTAACGTTTACATGACCTTCAACAACTGCCAGGAAAACTGTTCAGGAGCAAAGAAAAACTCACTTCAGCTGAAATACAGGACTCTTTGACAAAATTGGACTCTGAATGTTTCAAGATGCACAATATATAAACTTTTGATCAGGGACATTTGGCTATTTCTAGTTGAAAAGCGAAAACAAAGGTTTTTTGACTATAAAGGGATTCACGCAACCACTAACCATGAGTGAAGTTTTTGTATCATTCATATTCTGTCTGATACTGAACTGATACTTTCACCAACTTAATCCAAGTGAATATGGGCAGGCTGTATGTCATTTGAAAGCTCTTCACACTCCACAATAGTAATTTTCATTGCTGCTTAATATACTGCAGTTTAGCAGCAGTATGCTAAGGCTAGCTTCAACCAATCAAGGAGGAGCATATGACCAGTGGAGCTCCACAGGAAATGACGTCACCTCCATTTTTTTGTGCCTTTTAGTTAAATTTATCTCAATAAGATGCCCATTAATGATGGGATCACTTTATGTTTATGTTTTATGTCCAGGTTGTTCATTGACTGCGGCACGGTGGATAGCGCTCTTGCCTCACAAAGCTCTTTTGCTCAGTGTCAATAAACATCACAATATAGAAGGGAAAAAAATGAAGCAGAGAAGATAATGTTGACTTTGCAGGGATTTTGTCATCTCAGCAATTTCTTTCTGCTTGTTCTGATCATTTCTGTACGTCAGCAGAAATTATTAGATAGAAGCATAATGGCTAAAGGGGAATTATTCTCTCAGAAATAAGTACATGCTACAAATTGCTTTTTTCTTCACTTGTTCGACAAATCTAATTAAGGCGAGACACTGAAGGTGAATAGGGAAAAAGGTAAATTGAGTGATATTAATTTGAAACTTTTGATGTACATTACTGATAAATACGAGGGAAAAAATGTATTGCATAAACAGGTTTAAATGTATGGTTTTACTTTGTTGATGTATTAGTTAGTTAGTTAAGGATTTGTTCAGAGGGGATTCTGTATATCTTGTTTAGTGTTTGAATAAACTAGTTATTAATTAATTAAAGACTCAATAAATCATGCAGGAATTAAATATTGAAAAATCCCTTTGAACAAACCTTAAGTACAAGACTGGAAGGTTTTCAGTCTTGTACTTGTCTGTACTTGAGTGGAGATTTTGTGGCAATGGTCATTATGCTTTGTTCAGACCAAACGTTTTCAGCGGCGAAAATGCTCCAAATGCCTCTATTTGGTATTGAGTGTTTTGAAGAGAGACGCTGGTGACAATTGTCAAAGACGCTTGGGACGCCTCTGTTGCTTTTGGTCTATTTCTACAATGGCAGATCCCTCCTCTTCTACCTGGTTGTACCCTGCTGCCTGCTCCTCCTCGGCCCTGTCCCTCTGCTGTTTTTTCTCTTGCTCCTTTTCATTACAGAGTAGAGTTTTTCTCCGCTGACCAGAGGTGGGAGGAAGAACACATGCAAGCGATGCCAGCGCCCAGAGCCACAGCGGGACAATATTTCCTTCATCTCAGGGCAGTTTTTAACCCACAGTGGGCTAAAATGGCAGTATGATTCATGTGAGAGAGCATAGACAGGATCTAAATGCAGTAAATGTGATGGTACAACGAGGGAACTGCGACTCTGCGCCTCCATTGTTTTTGTTGTTTTCCTGCTTCTTCCTGGATTTATCTCGGTACGTGAAATGCGCCATTGCGTCACCAGAGCGAGCCTCTCTAATTAGTTACCGCGCTGCGTCTTTCTGCAAAAGTTCAGATTTTCGAACTTTGGGGTCTGTCACTTGGAAAGCTCGTGACACGTGGCAGACACTTCAAACGAGAGAAAAGCTTTAAAAGCAGAGCTCTGGACACGCGAGACGCACCGCACGATCTCGTGACGCCCCTTGACGCACGTCTACCATGTATTTTGAATGTAAAACCGATGCCTTTGCCGTTCAAGCAGCCTGTGGTGTAAACGCACCATTAAAGTTACAATTTCCCATTGTAGTTCTATGGTGAAATAATGCCCTTATTCCAATCCTTGTTGTAAAGATTAGGTCATTTATTTGTTTCCAGGTGAAAGTATACAGTATGTGAGATAGAGAGAACAAACGGATTCTAAAATTATTTTTGCCTGCATTTCATTACGGGTGTTACTTTTCCACCTCAGGCCCATAGTCGATAATGAAGTTACACTAACTTAATGTAATGGAAACTGTAATGCTCTTGTGTTGTTACCTTGTTATTGAAGTGGATGTGAATCTTTTGTATACTATTTTCTGATGATATGGTGTGTATAACTTAGGGGTGGGAGATGAATATCTCAATTTTTTTTTTTTCAATATCTCGATATCGATATTCAGACAATATTTTCAATAACAGACAATAATATCCCTCAAAGAAATGTTTGTAAACTGGGAAATAAGGTCCCGTTGGCCTTTGACGTGCTGCACCTGTTATACTGTATTATTGTTAACTGTAACTGGGCTAATGGCCACTAGGGGCGCTCTAGCGGAAAAAGCATGTGTTTAGAGGAGACCGATCTGTCCAGGCTGTTGCTCCCAGGCTTTGGAATGATCTTCCGCTCTCTCTGCGATCCATTGATTCCGTTGAGACTTTTAAAAGCGATCTGAAGACTTTTCTTTTTGCCCAAGCTTTTGCTTAGTTTCCTTTTGGGCTGTCCTTGATTTTGTGTTGTCTTGGCCTTGTTATTCTGTCTTTTATATTTGTATTTTTGTATATGTATTTTAATTTTGTTGTGAAGCACTTTGTGACTTCTGTCTGTGAAAGGTGCTATATAAATAAAATTTACTTACTTACTTATCCTGGGGCAAAATGCTGTGGCCTGGCTGTGTGAAATGCCTGGATATTAAGCCTAACCAAACCAGAGCACAGACAACCACAAACAGCACACTTTTCCATTTCCAGCAGCTATTTTATTAATTGTTACATTACATGGGCTTTACTCTTTACGTTTTTGGATTGTTGCTTCAACCTGTGATGTGATTTTAGAAGCAACAGAACACAGGTAGGAACTCTGTAGCTGTATTGCAAATCGGTAGCAGCTTACTCTGCTGTAGTTGCTGAAACGATCTGATTTTGTACTAAAAAACATAAAATAGTCAAACAAACCCCGCGTTTTTTTTTGCATTGGGAAGAGGAGGGTTTGGGCTTTAAAATGAGTCCATGTCCTTCTAGGCCTCCCGTGAAGCGTGTAAAGCCGTGTTGAAAATTTGTGTCAAAAAGTGCTAAGTTAATACAGTATACCTGATATATTTGCACTTTCATAATTGTCCAAACAATATCTTTTGCATTGTTTTGTTTAAAAAAATACTATCAAACAAATAATTGTTAGAATAATTGTGATTTCAATTATGACAAAAATAATCATGATTATAATTTTTTCTGTAATTGAGCAGCTCTATACTGTGACTGTGTGTATACTATACTTTTTTGAGAATGGACCCCAGGAAGAATAGTCTTGACTCTGGTAAAGGCTAATGGGGAAATAAAGAAATAGTTCTATTTGCATCTACCAATAATGTTAATGCCAAAATAAATACAAAAAACACGATTTTAAGCAAATTGCATCAAACCCAGTAGAGCCACGGACAATCAAAGTGAGCACACAAAGCCTTTCTGAAAAACAAAGTCCCTTCTGCCCATTTGCCAAGTCTGTGCCATTACACAACGGTTTGATCATTGATTGGAGCGGCGTCTGAAAAGTGGGTCTTCCTCGTGTTTTAAATGCAAACAACAGCTTCGCGAGGTCCTCGGGAGACACACAACTCGGAGATTATCAAAGAGGCAGATGGGCAAAAACAAAGCACAAAGCAGCGAGGAGGAGATTTAGACGCAGCAAAGTCGGATATAATTCCCGCCGCCTGTTTGCACTGAATATGGCGGCTTTGATGTTCAAGACGGCGCAGATTGGCAGAGTTTGACAACATCGGGGGAAAGGACACATAGCACAAAATATAAATAAATACATGAAATCCCTAAAGCATGCTGGGAAATAATGGCTCTGCGACTGAAGCCGTGTAAATGCATTTTTATCAAGTCTATACGTAGTTTGCCGATTTGCAGCTTTGCAAACATTAGCAGCCTTAGATGCCTTATCTGCTTTGAGACATTACAGAAATGAAGACAATATATGGGGATTTTAGAAAGAAGAGATTTTTCAGCGTGGACTACAAAGTCAAAGTTGGCTGTTTGCCAAAACTTGTGCATGGTCCAGTTTTATCATATTTATCAGTGGAGACAGTTTAGTTTGAGGGTGTTCACATTCAAACTGGAGCAATTGTTTCATATGAAGCCCATCAATCCATCCTTTTTCTTTTTTTGAATCCAGGGCAGGTTGCGGAGGCAGCACTTTGAGCAGAGATGTCCAGACATGCTTCTCCAGGGCCAGGCACACTCCAGCTTCTCTGGGTTGATCAGAGCATGTTCTAGGTCTGCCCCAGGCCTCCTCCTGATGGGCTGTGCCGTGTTTCAGGCCCCCAGGAAGAGGCCGATGGATGGTGAGATGAAAAAACTGAGATATAATGAAAATAGGTTTAATTCACCACTCCTCGAACTGTCACCTTAAAGGGACTGTGCAGGCTTATAGCGGCAATTGAGTGGGATAGGTGTGGGCTCACAGTACAGCGCGGGACATTGCTGGAGCATGTAGGGGGTGGAAAATATATCATTTTTTAAATTTTAACTTCCGTAGAGTCCCTGTTGTAAGAGGCTTCGTGCTCCTGGTAGGGTCTCCCATGGCAAACAGGTCCTAGGTGATGGTGAGACAAAAAGTGGTTCAGAGGTGCCTTAGGATGAGAGACCAACAAGTCCGGGTACGGCGCCCAGAGGCAGCGCTGGGCTGAGCCTGGAGGACCCACCACCTGCAGGAGGAGCCATAAGGGATTGGTGTAGTGTGATCACACAACCCAGCAACAGATAAGGATGGATGTTTTAATCCAAGAGGTTGAACACAAATACCTCATAAAATAGAGAAAATACAACAGCGGTTAGCTCATTAAAGTAACTGAACAATGGGCCGTTAATAAAATGTTGACCAACGCATACATTTAGTACGTTATATTCCTTCAAACTTTTCTGGGTAAAACACATAAAAGCATTCACCCACTTCCCCCCTCTCCTCATTAATGCTTCTGTTTTGTCACTTAGCTCTTCAGCGCGAGCAGATTTGACGATGCCTTGGCCTCGTCGGCTGGTTTCTCTTCTCCATCTGCCTCCTTCTGCTCCGACAGGCGCCGTTCCCTCACGACTGCAGCTAATACCCACATGTACTGAAGCATCTAACCCCCAGGAATAAGCCCAAAACATGGCACCGACCGCTCATAAGCAGCTTGGACCAGTCTCATGATCATTCGCGGGCAGGATAATGAGCATTCAGATCATATTTGGCTTTGTAATATGAATAGTAGAAATGTTGTGATTGTAATTAGGACAGTAGACATGATTGGGTGGTAAAATGCCCACATAATATGTAATTAAATAAGTCTAATTAAAGTTGGGTTGATTCATTTTGGATGCTGCAACGTGGCATAACTTTAGGAAATTGAAGGATGTGGATGCAAGGGCTTAGGTTTGGTGTAGGTTTGGCAAGTTAACGCATACAAACTAGTGCGTGGATGTGAAAAGTCTTGTCTATGCAGTCTATGTCATGATATTGTATGTATTGTGATCCGGTTCCAGTATAATTTTTTTTGTTTACTGAATTTTATTGTATCCCAGTTTAGATTTGAACAAGATTTGAATGTAGTTTATAACATTCATAGGATGTTCATTATGAAAAATAGTGGGGAAGAAACAGCTTTGCAGTTGAGTTCTCAGTCAGGGGGAAATTCTGTCTCTTCAGCAGTTTCTTTTTGCTTGTGAAGATGAATATTTGAAAGTCAGCAAAACATTTTTGCTTGAGGAAACAAAAGGAAAAAAAAGTCCAGTTAGAGAATATCAATTCAGTTGCAGAAATAGCAAAAATCTACTTTCTCAAAATGCCTCACATTCATTTGTGCATCAAAATAATATAAAAGAATTTCCCTAATGCTTTTTGACCTGTCATTTATGTATTCAGATAAAGTTAGGGATCTCTTCATTGAGGTTTGTACATTCTGTTACGAATCACTCTCGAGGTGAGCCCAGTTTCAAGCTACTTTCTTTCACCAAAACATTGTAGGTGGCAGATGGACCTAATCGATCTCTTACAAGCGTCACAGCGTTTCACCAAACATGTTTTGATCCTGTTAGAGGCCAAATTCATTTTCTCGCCCTGATTAGCATGTTTGACGGAGCATGTCAAGTTTTTCTTTGCTGCTGCCCTGATCACTGGTGCAGAAAAGGAGGAAGCCCGCCCTCTGCTGGCCTTTAGTACAACCGCATTTTAGATATAAAGGTAAAGGGCTTTTATTTTGTCATTATACAATGTACTACGAAATTACATAGATCAAATGGAGGGTAGGTCCTGGACCAACCTGACCAGACCAGCATGTTTTTAGTGCTAGGGGAAACTGGAGCACCCGGAGGAAACCTACGCAGACACGGGGAGAACATGCAAACTCCACACAGAAAGGCAGCATCCATCCAACATTAGGGTATTATCTAGATCATGGGTCTCCAACCTTTTTTACCTTGCGAGCTACTTTTGTGTAACAAAAATGGCAGTGAGCTACTTATACTTCAAAGAAATATGTAAGTAGGCCTCTAGGACCGCGAAGATGATCATTCAACTCAACAAAAGAAAACTACAGTAGTTCCTGCTTAATAATTTGCTATGTTTGGAGGTATTTTGCTCAGAACAACAAAACGCATCTAAAATGTGACTCAGCAAGCGCATGTAGGAATTTAGAAAGCCTTTGGCGAGCTACTTGGAAAGGACTGGCGAGCTACCGGTAGCTCCCGAGCTACTGGTTGGAGATCCCTGAACTAGATGCATATGTTATTTTAAGTTCTTCTTTTCTTCAGTTGGTGCTTTATGTCATAATGTGACCTCTGCTGTTCGTACTGCTTCAATGAGGCTCAAACAGTCCAGTCCTTCATGTCCTTTAGTCCTTTAGGAGGCCTCCTCTTTCTCTCTTTCTATTTACCTTTCCAAGAGCCTTTCTGCAAGTTTGTTTAAAGGCTCTGTGTGTCCAAGGAATCTCAGTTTAAATCGTTTGCTCTTCCTGAACATTAATCTGCTTGCCATCTTACATTTTATGTTGTACTGCAAAAATATCAAGGATGAAGGGCTTAAAGTAGTTGTAAATGTCTGATTTAAGACCTTTTTCCAGGCCTAATCGTCTGTTCCTTCAATTGCATCATGTGTAAAGCTGCATAACACAACAAAAAGAAAAATGTCTGGCTCAATTCAATCAAAGCATTCGTGTAAAAGAGCCGTTCAAACGATCAGATTCCCATCATGAACATCACGTTCCTCGGCCAGGCTAATTCACAGTCAGGCACTCGACTTTCTCTCCATTATCCTCCCCTTTCCCCGCGCCTCCCTGCCCCCGTCCACTCCGCTGAAACGGCCTTTATCTGCTCATCAGCCCAGCGCCTGTTTGGAGCTTCACGGACATCAAAGTCTGCGCAGGGAGCGAGTTTTAGACAGAATCCGGCCTAAAGACATGAGCGGGATAAGGACTGACTGCTAACGCGCGAGTCCCGCTCCACCACGGGCGAACACTGCGCTGCGTTTGAAGAATGAACAGAGAGAGAGAGAGGGAGGGCGAGGGAGATGGGGCTAGAAATGACGAACAAATGGAAAAATGTTGAAAAATATCTGGTGTTTTGACCGCAATGAGACAGAGCCGCGGTAAGTGTACGGCCTGAGGGAGGTTTTAGAGGAAGAAGGAGCTCGGAAAAGGCGATGTGAAGCTTCATTTCGGAGTTGGATGTTGGGAGTTTTGATGCACTTTGATACCGCGGCTTTGCTCAGTACTTTTAGTCCCTTTTAAACTTCTGACAGAAATAAGTGCAGCAAAAGGAACACTTCCTACACAGGATTTTGGGGTGGTTTTAAGAGATGAACAACCGGCTCCAAGCTGGCGAGGCATGACTCAAGCTGCACTGACACAAGACGGGTTCACAAGGGAAATAAGACAGACGGAGGTTTGAATAATTACTCTGGAAGTAAATTATGAAATATTGAAACTAATTTCAAAAACAGTGGCAAAGAGGAGACTTGATATTAATATGGGCATTTTGGAAAGTTATTTGAAAATATTCTTAGTCTTCGTAGGCAAAGATTATTCAGGCTTCATCTGTACTCTGTAGTTGAAGTGTCGGACGTTTCGGTCGTCCTCAGCGAATAAAGACTTAAACACTCTTGTGGGTCTCTTAAGAGTAAACCAGAAGGAGGAGTTAACCTCCAAGTCCCTCCTCTCTTGGTACAAAAGGTTGGAAAACATCTTATATCTCATACTTAATAGGGCCCGTTACCTCTCTATTGTCCCACCCTGGGCTAAGTTCTAAGGTTGTTAACACTTCCCTATGGCCCTGCTCCGCCCCTTAATGTCTTTGCAGGAAACAATGAATTAAACACATCCAGGAGCGCAACATTTTGACTGAAAGACTCCTATATTAAAATAATCAGGGGAATCTCATGCATTTCAGAACATGTTTGTAGGTCTTCACAGCAGGAGTGCCCAAAGTGCGGCCCGGGGGCAAAATGCAGGCCTCAGACCAATTTTTGTTGGCCCACAAGCTTCTTGTTGAATTGGCACACATCAGCATACCATTTTCTGCGAGAATAACAATTCTACATCATTAAAACGTCAAAAACTATTTTACTGTGACACAGTTCCAGTCTAAAGCATCGTGGAAGGTTAAACCTCTCCTAATGAACCCAGTTGAATGTTTGACTGTCCTGGACACCGATCTGAGGCCCTCCATGAAAAAGGTTTGGACACCCCTGCTATACAGGGATAGCAGATTTACACAAGACCCCAGGAAAACAGAATATTTAGTTGTAGTTATATCACAGACAAAACTGAATTACTTAAATTGTGTTCATGGTTCGATTCGTTAGATGATCATTCATCATTGATTGATCGCCATCATGGGCTTTACTGATGAAAACAAACCTAAGAATCACAGAAACACATACACTTGTATTGTGCTTTACAAGCCAGAAGCCATTATTACTAATGAATATGTTGTATTCAAGAGTAAGATAACAACATGTGAGTCATGTTTTATCATAAAATTAGGCAACTGATTATTAAAATGCAAGTCAAGTGTGTCAATAGATCAGTAACAGAGGCAGAATGTTTGATGAGACGCCTTGTTAAGATTCACTACTTTTCACTTCTATGTCTGTAAAATTTAATTATTTTCAAGACTTCAATGTCGTCAATGTTACTCGTCTTGAGTAACTGCTTTGGCTTCTCATCCCACCTCTGTCGATGGTGCAGTTTGGTGACCATGCTTCCGTGACCAAAAAACATGGCGTTTGCTGTGAGAAAGTTACTCACTACATCCAGGATCAACCCCCTGTGGAATTACATGCCCTCAATGTTTCCTCCATCCACCTAAAACCTGCATGCACAAGGCTAATCCTCCAGCCGGGTCAGGAGTGTCAAACTAATTTTGGCACGTGGACCGAAATTCAGCAACCACTGCTGGCCGGAAAACATGTTTGAAGACATTTTAAAATAAATGAATAATAATAATAATGAGCACTGTGATAATTCAGCACAGTTGATTCACATTTTAAAATAGAGCTGATTTGATTAAAAGCCCTACAGGGCTATAGCCTAATAAATAATAATAACGGCTTAGACTTGTAATGTCACCAGGGCCGTAAATTGGAAAATTTTGAATTACACAGATGTAATTTAATGCAATATGGTGTATTTTAGATGACCGTATTCTATTTTAATCAGTCTTATGACACAATAATAGAAATTAGAGCACAGGCTACATTATTTTTACTTTACTACTAACCATTGTTTTCTATAGCAACACTCACACTTTTGGCTGGTACTACTTGTATTGTTTTATTATATTTATTTATCAATTGTTTTATTTATTTATTGTCATAATCACGATTGTGGTTCCCAGGGGACCCCTTACCATGATGCTAAAATGTGTCGTTTGTATCCCGATCTCTTATTGTGTCAGTGCCCTCTGCTGGACAAGTGTGGAATTCCTCTTAATTTTGCTGCCACCGGCCAAAATAAGCAGAAATGGGCTCGAGACTTACTTTTTCTTTTTTGACATACTTAAGTCTGACACCCCTGAGCTGAATAGATCCTGGCCCATTACTTAAAGATGGGGCTCGAGTTGCACTGTGACAGGTTGTATTGAACAATGAGTCAAATGGGGAGGATAAATATACCTGTTTGGAAGCGCCACACGGTTGAGGCTTTGCGAACAATATGTTAAATTACCAATAAAGTATCACTTCCTCTCATCATCCAATTCACCAAAAAGGACCAAACAAAAGACAAAAACAGCAGTTTGGCAAATCAACCCCCGAATGTTCTTTCCAAGTGCAGCACCACAAAGCAGAATGTCAAAGTTACTGCCAAGATTCTTTCTTAAAAAAAAGAAATTACACCAAACTCCAATGATTTGCCTTTGAAAACTTTTTTTTAACAACCACGCAGACGGTGACTTGGCTCCAGGTCCTGCGCGTCTTGGCCGCGTGTCTTTGGACGTGGGCACAAGTTCCGGTGCTACAGCTGGCCTTATGAACACACTCATCGCTGGCACAGGCTTCAGACCAGGGGCAGGCAGCGGTGACTAACCCACCACACCAGAGGGAAGAGGGGAGCCAGGGGAGTGGAGGGGCTGAGGGGGAGCCATGAAGTCCGTTTGAGGGTGACATTTTGAGGCCAATCGGCGGCGCGTCACACAGAGCCCTGGACGTGTCGGTGATGAAGATGAGCACAAAAGCACTGCAGGGTTTGAATAGGCCGAAGCCTTCAGATTATAATGAAGCTCAGAGAGATAAAGCTGCAAGGGGCAGTATAATGAAGAGGAAGAGTTACAGGTTTTTCCATTAGAAGCGGTTTGGATTTCTGCCTGTACTCAAGGCTGCTGCCGCTTCCATTGAATGTTATTTGCTCTTTCGTTACTAGTTATCTCAAGGCGCTGAATGGAAAGATGGGTCAATTGGAGTCTAGGACTTGTTTTGGCCTCTTGAGACATTGAGGAGCACTGCTTTTTGTACATATCTCTTGAGATCCGGGTGAGCACTTCCCCCAACTACAGTATCTTTTTAAGTTATCTTTATTGACAATCCCCACATGTAAAAATTAACTGAAATACTTCCAATCCCCCAGTACAAACATAGACTTAAAAGTGCCGGACACATTCTCGTCACACCTCCCCATTTACATTAATAATAGGTATTTGAGAGAAAATCCATGATGCAGCTCAGTCTCCTCTCAAAAAGCATGTTATTAAAAAAAGGTGAGAAGCTCCGCCCTCGCGTGTTGGGCAGAGCTGCACCAAACCCCCACAGTTCTCTGGAGATGGGCCTCTGGGTCCTGCTGCAGTCGCCTACTGCTCTTTATGGGTTACCCCGAATCTACACCAAGAGCGTTACAGGGGCGTAACAGCAAGTTGTGCATCGAATAGAAAACTATCTCATGCGCACGTTGCGATATGGCCAAAAAAACTTATCACAATTTTCTTCAGATTAAATCATGATTTCGATTTTCTCATGATTCATGTGTATATCGTCTTTTAAAAGTGACTAAAGCCACCGGGTTTAGTCCTTTTTTAGTTTGGTCCTAGTTTAGACCTTGATTTCAGTCTGGTTTACTTGGTTTAGTCCCAGTTTAACCCAGATTCAGTCCATGATATAGTCCAATTTTAGACCTGGTTTAGACCTAGTTTTCTCCTGGTTTACTTCTGGTTTAATCCTGACCGTAGAAACAGAGAGTGGAGAAAGTATTTGAGCTCAGAGCTGTGTTAAACATAAAAACCACTGATATGTCGATGTTACCAAAAAAGCGGATCGTCATGGAGACCAGATCACGATCACTCGGTTTTTATCATCATATCGCTCAGCCCGAATTCGGGGTTACTCTGTGGAACCGAAGGAAGGGTTAAATGCTGAGGACAAATTTCCCAGTGGAGACAATAATGCTCACCTCAACTGAACCTTCTTAACCTTCTACAAAAATGGTTAAAAATATGAATACACTCCACATTGTTGTCGGAGGATGAATCTCCAGCTTTATAAAAAACACAATTCTTTGGAACCACCTGGAACCAGGCATTTAATCTGTGTTTCACATGTGTAAAGTAACCATAGGATTCCATATTACAGAGATCTTTCTGGAGGTGCCCCTTGCTACATGGGGGTTGTATTGCAGCTATGAATCCCACCACGAGGACCAAAAAGAAGTCTTATCCTCGCCCCCCGTGTACAAACCGTATACAGTAAAGACCTCCTCACGAGAAGAGCATGCTCCAGCCTACTGTGAGGTTAACCACTCTCCAACACCATCAGCCCAGTACATCTCTTCCCCATTTCACTCTCCCCTTTCCATCTCGCCATCTCCCTTTCTTCTTTCCTCCTTTTTCTGTACTCTCTCCCCCTTCCTCTCTCATTGTCATTCTGTCTCTCCACCCTTTTCCTACTTTCTCCTTCTCTCTCTGTCCATTTCTCATTACCCATCTCTAGTCTTGGCTCCATTCTGTCCCTCTCACTCTCTCCCGGTTCTCTTCTCCTTTCTCCCCCTCTCCATCTCTCTACCTTCATGTGCACCACCCCAAAGTGCTCATCAGTTGTTTTTAATAATTCATTTACATATAAAAGCCACGGAGAGTGCGTGGGTAGCACTAACACGCCGCGGATCACAGAAAGCTGCTGCTGGCGTCGCTCCGGAGAGAAAAAAAAAAACAAGACGAGAAACAAAAGATGATAAAAGATTCATAAAGTGATGGGTTTGACGCTATCGTAATGTGCAGTAACGACTGTGAAAGTCAGAGGTCCATTAGAAGCCGGGTGTCATGAGGCTTTATGCATTTTCACAGTAATTAGGCGAGTCTTAATCTGCCGGTTTCTGTTTACGATGAAATTGGTAATATTAATACACTTAATTAGTTTGAATAAATGGATCTGCACCGACTACAAAGTGAAGCTCCTTCTCTTCAACTGGACGCGTCTTTAAGCCTGGGACACGTTTTAAAATCTTTCCTGATTTGAAAACGTGACACATTAGTTATAAAAGGGATTTTGGATACAGTTTATATACCCTTTCAAGTTTTTTTTATTTATCCTTTATTCATACAGCTTTGTAAACGAGACTCATTGAGTGCGTTCATATGGACTACAGTTTCCCGGTTTCTATAGGGAAGTTTTTCGGGATATGGTGTTTATAATGTCAATTGAGAAATCGGGAAACTCATATCCCCTGTTTACATGATCAAATAAAGTCTCCCGGCTTATATTTTTGAGCAAAATACTGTCATCTACATCAATATGATTCAGAGAAATAAAGATTAGTGTCAGCGTTATTAGCCAAACAACTAAACTAACGAGTAGACGTGCACAGGCTTATGGTGGTCAAACCCCAACCAGCTCTCGAGGCGGCACAGCATTGAATAATAATTGATATATTACATAATAACTGGTATTGGTGTGAAGAAGAGAAGGGTTAGAAAAGCCAATGGCGTGCATATTCATGGACAGAATTGGTTTACATGCGCGCTTGCGTGAGTCTTCACGCCTGGGCAGCAGCCAGGCCCAGTAGGCAGCCATGGCACATTATTTAAAAATACAAAATCACTGTAGCCCTACTCTAAACTTGTGATAAGGCTTCCTCGCGCGCCGTGTACCAGAACTCACCTGGGTCTGAGCAGCTCTGATTCAGTTGTTCAATCCTGGTTGGAGCACCTGTTCATACTGAGGCCACGCCCGTGTGTCCCGGAAGTTAAAAGTAAACCTTTGATTGTAGCACAGCTTTCTCCGGTTCGGTTAAGTCCCTTTGAGCAGCGTGCCCTAAAGTCCGTGAGCTCTTGTTTCATCAGGGTAAACAAAGCAGAGGAGCAGCCTCCAGTCCGGACAGGTCCTAAACACAGCCCTCTCCAGTCCGGTCCAGGTCTGAGCTGCTCTGGTTTAGTCCTGGACTAGACCTGGTTCATTGTTGCCTTCATCTGCTTTAAACATAATCTTCTCGCTGGCAGAGCGCTTCGTCTTGACCAAGTGTTCCGTTGTGCCAAGTGGAAGATTCCACTCTAGTCTCCTCTCTACTCTAGGTATAGAACGCTTCATTTTCGGGGTCACCACAGGGCTCTGCCATGTTTGTTTACATGAACAGCGCATGCGCAAGAAAATGGAAGTTCTCAAAACCGGGTAACAGCGTTTACATGGCGCCATCTTCCGGTTACTGCTGGAAAATCCCAGCCAGAGTATCCGGGTTTCTCATAATCCGAAAACTGCGTTCATATGATCAGAGACAAAACCGGAATATTAAAACTTCCTATAAAAAACAGGAAACTGTTGTCCATGTAAACAGGCTTAATGTCTCATTTACAAGAGAGACCTGTTTCAAACACATCAAATACAAACAGTAAATGTACGTACAGTACCCTTTTAATCTTCAAAGAACCGAGTTTACTCTTTTGAAATCATAATGAAACAGAAACTACACAAATGTCCCTGATCTAACGTTTACATGACCTTCAACAACTGCCAGGAAAACTGTTCAGGGCAAAGAAAAACTCACTTAAAAGCAAAGAAAAACTCACTTCAGCTGAAATACAGGACTCTCTGACAAAATTGATGTTTGTTTCAAGGTGCACAACATGTAAACTTTTGATCAGGGTCATTTGGCTAGTTTCTAGTTGAAAAGGGGGTTGGGGCGACAGTGGCGCAGATGGTAGAGCGGGTCGTCTTATGATCGAGAGGTCGGGGGTTCGAATCCCGGCTCCTGCAGCTGCAGACTGTCGTTGTGTCCTTGGGCAAGACACTTCACCCACAGCCCGTATGAATGTAGTGAGAGAGTGAATGTGTG
>OMNZ01094003.1:0-31927 GCA_900303255.1 Lesueurigobius sanzi
GGTCAACGCTGCAGCTCGGGGTTATTAGAGGTCAACACTGCAGCTTGGGGTTATTAAAGGTCAACACTGCAGCTCGGGGTTATTAAAGGTCAACACTGCAGCTCGGGGTTATTAGAGGTCAACACTGCAGCTCGGGGTTATTAAAGGTCAACACTGCAGCTCGGGGTTATTAAAGGTCAACACTGCAGCTCGGGGTTATTAAAGGTCAACACTGCAGCTCGGGGTAATTAGAGGTCAACGCAGCAG
Source organism: Lesueurigobius sanzi (assembly GCA_900303255.1). NCBI lineage: Eukaryota > Metazoa > Chordata > Actinopteri > Gobiiformes > Gobiidae > Lesueurigobius > Lesueurigobius sanzi. The sequence goes on from OMNZ01094003.1 coordinate 247, forward strand.
CTCGGGGTTATTAGAGGTCAACGCAGCAGCTCAGGGTTATTAAAGGTCAACGCTGCAGCTCGGGGTTATTAAAGGTCAACACTGCAGCTCGGGGTAATTAGAGGTCAACACTGCAGCTCTGGGTTATTAGAGGTCAACGCAGCAGCTCAGGGTTATTAGAGGTCAACGCAGCAGCTCGGGGTTATTAAAGGTCAACACTGCAGCTCGGGGTTATTAGAGGTCAACGCTGCAGCTCTGTCACTGAAGGAGCTGCTCAGCATTAGGTGTCATGCGGACAATGAGTTGGCCATATTACATGCATACGCAAAAGAAAATGTAAGTAGGGGGTGCTATAGTTCTATCCATTTGGGTGTTTGGTGGGCTTATGTCAGGCATGTCCTAAGTGCAGCCCAGAGCAGGGGCCAATTGTGGCCCTCAGACCAATTTTTGGTGGCACTCAACCCTCCCCAGAGATGGTACTTTCTACTGCACTTTACAGTTTAGTCTTCTTTCTTTTACAAACAAAGTCAGGTTGAAAGGGGGAATTGACTCATGTCTCATTTATGGGAATATATATCTATCCGAAATTAAATGAAAGTTGCGAGGGCGCCATGACATCATTTTGCTTAGGGCCCCGTGAACGCTTGGGCCGGCCCTGTATTCAGTAGCTGAGGGGCATTTCAAATGATATTGATGGCCAACAAAAACCCAAAGCTTTGGTGAAATTTGCCGTTAGGATTTCCATAACCAAGGCTGGAGTTTAAACTTGTTCAGACTGACACTAAATTTAACTCAGACCTTAAAAACCTGTTAGACATACTTCAGTATGTTATTAGCCTTGTAATTACTCTTTAATTCCTTTTCACCTCTAAACCCATTAGATATATTTCAAAACTTTATTCCCCCTTTAACCAAGTCGACTAACTGAAATCAATGTTTTCATAGGCTATATCATGTAGATTCCCCATTTCCCAAATATAACGATATCCAATTGTTGCTCTTAGTTTTAATAAACACTCCCAACACAAGTCCAGTTTGTATCCAGTTTTATTTGAGGAAAGCTAAAAGGGGCTTTTCCAGCCTCACACATGAACTGAACCAGGACCAGGGTTGGGCTAAATCCAACAGTCTGACAGAAGCCAAAACATAGTTAAACTTCACAGACAACATTATTACACGAGAGGAAGAATCTGAACACATATTTTGTCAGCGGTATGGCAGCATTCACCCATAGAAAACTGAGGGGCTATCAAAGGAACATTGATGCATATGTGAAAATCGCTACCAATGGGAAACATCTGGAATAGTGTCGTGAAACCAGCCTTAAAATATCAGCGTATTGGCCTGGTCTCAAACATGTTGGTCCACTACCCATCCACTGAAAAGTCTTATTACAAGCTCTGAACTGTACTGTGTCTTTCATTGGACACGTTTTGTTGAACTTCGCCACTGTAAACATGAAGATTGATTGTAGAGCACAAATGAAGGTACGATCAATGCAAGGAGACACTAGCAAATACACACTTATTATAATACAGATCAGATTTTTTTTTCAATCAGGCCTATGTTCTGGAGACAGTCGAAATAGGCCGATTATTTAGAACAGGGGTCAACAACTTTTTTTAGGCTAGGACCCTCAAACGGCTGCAGCGAGATGGACTGGGAAAACAGAAATTTCATTCACGACTCAACTGTGTTTCTACTTCTGTTGGATATTGTATTTGAAAGCGTATTGGAAAAAAACTTAACCATGTAAGATTGTTCCACTGGTTTGCGATCCCTCAAAAAGATTTTATAATTCTTCTGATGGTTCATAAGTCTCTAAATCCTAAGTATATTTGTGATGTCCTAATCCAGAATAAGCCATATTCTGAGAGTCAACTGGCTCCTAGAGTACACACTAAATATGAAGCCACATGTGCCTTTTGCGCTTCCCAATTACAGAACTCCTAAACTTTGACCTATGGGTGGTTAGATGGGGCATTACCTTTCCATTACAGCTGCCTCTAAGACTCTCCAGGATCTGTTTCTTTAGAGTCTCTCGTAGGTTTTGTTTGCTGATCGAGCCATCTCCAAGATCCAATAATTAAAAAAAAATGGATCTTGGAGCGTCATAAAGGCCACTGTGATGAAAACTAAAAGGCACCATCTGACTAATAAGATTGTTTTTTTGCATAAAAGTTACACAATGCACATTCAAAGACATTTTTTTCATGAAGCCTTTGTTGTTTCTTTTCTGTTTAGTTTAGATTAGTATCTACAGTATTTAGCTTGAATGCCATTTAGTTTTAGTTAAGATTTACTCAATTCATTTTTAGTTTCACTCAATGATGAAAGTTTAATGTTAATTTAATTTAGTCTACTAAATCTATAATTTATTTTACATTTGTAATAACTTAAGTGTGTTATCAAGTTTCTCTGCTTCATGGAGCTTCTCCCACATGAACAAAACTGTTCTTTTGGCAGGGAATTTAAATGTGATTCACTTTCAGACTGGGTCACATCTTTTCACTTTTCTTTTGTTTTTATTGTTCAACAAAGCTGTAGTCATCTTGATCTACCGTTTAGTTTTGACTCAAATGTTTAACATATTTTAGTTGGCAAAATTAACACCGCTGATAGGATTGCTAATTTTTTGCAAGATTCTTTAGCCGTTTCTGTGACTTTTAAGAAGTTGTAAGAAATGTGTTCAGGAAATAAACTTATTGAGGATGAAATGAGTGATTCTTTTGTGTAAATCTAATAAGAAATACGATGGACAACTCATTTACGACGGAGAAGCTACACAGACTAATAATAAATAGCAAATTAAATCAACAAGTGTGTCAAATAAACCCAGTGATGTGACATCCCTGCCGTCCATCCGTGAGGGTCCCCTACATGGAAGGCCCCTGCTTTAAACGAACAGTCATTCTTCGCACAATAGTGATTATTATATGCATATAGTTGACATATAAAGCTATCTACGGGCTTTGAGAAAGAGTTGCTTCTACTTTGTGCTCTTCTTCACAGTGCATTCTCGTTCGGGTTGATTGAAAAGCGTGTGTAAAACGTCGCAGTGCCCCCCCGACTGTGTACAGGCTCCAGGGAGAGAGGGCAGTGAAACCGAGGGGGTGGGCACTGTGGCTGGCAGGAAGCGCATCGCCATACAACATGAACCATATTCAAATTAAAACAGTAACAAAAGTCATCTTTACATTAAAACGAAAGAGCGTCACAGCGGTTTAAACAAGTCGTATATGAGATGAGGCTGAAAAGTGAGGGCTCAGGTTTTTAAAGGTTTGATGCAGTGGTTTCAAGAAGTTCAGACGTCTTAAAGTATAGTTTTTGTGTCTTTCTGTCAGTCAACACTCCACAGATTACCCCACAGTACTGCATTTAAAATAGAAATAAAGTTAAATTTCATGGTGATGCGAAGTGTTCAGGCCCTATTCGACTTCACACCCATTCAATTTCTGTGGTCAATTCCAATGAAGAGCATTTTTTCAAAGACGAGACTTTGATACAAGAACATATTAATAAATAGAGGGTATGGAAACTTCCTCAACCCACTGTATACAAAGAATTGCAATTTTTTTTTTTCAATTTCCTACAATGTCATGTGTAATTCATATAGAACCACTTTGTGTGACTGGCAGCAAATGGGAATGATCGTGAAAGCACATCAGCTCCACCTCTGCTCTGTGTGTGGCTCCCAACACCTTTTTCCAGAATAATCTTTTACACAATCTAGATTGGTTTGGGCAAAAGGGAAATCCAGTCTCTCTGGAGCTCTGGTCTTACTATGAATGAATAGAGCGTATGCAGATTATGTCACAGCATGATAACAGAAGCCAAATCAGTGTCAATGTTGAGGTATAAAAGTGATCTTTTGTGTTGATAGGACTGCACAATTTTGACAAAAAACCTAATTGCGATTCGATTTGTAATATTAATGTATATTTATGTTGTTGAGTATTGTCTTGGACAAAATTATAGCCATTCAGAACTTTATCACAATAATTATTGAACAAACAGATTCTGCTGTAGTTGGATGACAGTGTGGCATGTGCACTCTTTGTTTACATTAGCCATGTGCCACTACCTTCATAAGTGAAGTGAAAAAAATATGGCCATTAACCAATGTGCCTGGTTTTCATCGCTATTACCAATATTATTCAGGGTTTATACCGGTAGCAGCAAGCCAGACAAGACAGAAAATTTTGATACAATGGACAACTTTTGCCGAGAAATGCTGTATGATTTCTAGACCATAATTTTGTATGTTTGACGAACTTCTACTGTAATATTAGTTGAACAATTTCATTATTTTCCAAGAACTTTTGATTTCATGCCAGTTCGAATTATATTTAATCCTTTTTAATGACATTTAAGGCTTTATTTTTTTTAATCTTTATTTACTGTAACCTAAAAACTGCACCAAATATTCACCACTGGCCCATCCATACATGGGGGTGGATCCTTCTTCCAAATTGGTTCCCCTCGAGGTTTTCTAACTTTCTCCCATGTGGTTTTTAAGGGTTTTTCCTCGCCGTGGAGGAAGGTCTAAGGATGTGGGATACACTAAGCTTTACTTATTTATGGGACATTACATCTGGTTGTGACATTTAATTTGTGTGTCACTTACAGTATTTTGATCATTCTTGATGTCTGATATTGATTTGTTTTTGTCCATACCGACCTCTGAGATGACTTCTGTTATGATATTGGGCGTTACAAAAATAAATTGATTGATCTACATGTCAGTTCCAGTCGACTGAGGAACAGTTTCGTACACAGGGCCATCGGGAAGCTGAACTCCCCTCCCTCACTCCCCTCTTTCCCCTCCCCCAGCTCCACAATCAAGGATCAGAGAAACATAATTTCGAACCATTCACATGGTTTGACAAATATAGAATCTTGAATTTTGAATTAATGACTTTTCATACCTTTTAATGCCCCGCGGAAATCCTTGTCCCACCCCTAGTATTGTCAGCAAAATATACTGCCAGAGACTTGAGGCAGAAATAAAACCTCAGCCTTTAGGTTATTGCGATGTCAATTTGAGATCAGTTAAGTGTGTAGCCCTATTTGACACAGTTAAGAATTGTGTCAGAACTCCAGAATAACTTTAATGGGTGTAACTAAATATTTCTCCATGGATGCACCCGTGGAACCAGTCGAAACCTTATAGTAAAAGTATTGTAGAGTTAAAAGTAGTTAGGGGAGCGCCTACAATGCATTATGTCCCAGTGCAACCAACCCCAAAGCGTTAGTCTAGTACCTTGTGTGTAGAATGAAATGATTGTAAGTGCATACGCTGACCCTGGATACATGGAGTAAGTCAGGCAGCTAACCAGGCGAATGTCTTTTAAAAACCTGGACCATCACTTTCAGGTGTTGTCTAACTCTGACTGCATCCACTGATCACACACGGTCACATCCACGGCTCAGGCGCCTCACTCGCACTGGGAATGGCACATTGTAAACAAAAACAGCAGCATCAGGACGAACTGGAGACTCTGGAGCGGCCTGTTCGCTCCTGTTTGTCCACCCCATCACAAGTTCAACCGCTTTGAGGGGTAGGATTTACGCAAAACTTAATCCAGGTGAGATTACGCTTTCTGCTCCGTGTTTACAAAGGCCATGCCCTACACCCATACACACACACACACACACACACTCCCGCACTCACATTCACACAACTTATGAGTCCTCATTCATCTCTTGGCTGTCTGTCCGGGCTATTTTCCGAGGGGGCGCTGGACTGTCCCCCTCCCCTTGCTCCTGCTCCCTTTTCTTTGCTGCATTCTGTTCAAAACAAATTACAAGTAAAGTGTTAGTACTCACTAACTGGACTAGACAAGTTCATGAGAGTTCATGGCAGATTTGATTTAGCATTATGTAAAAGATAAGAGACACAAGAGCAGCTAGAATGAAATTTGATTAATATTATTACATGGGACGCCACATAGTAGTGATGTGAGGCTCATGACTGAATTGGTTCTTTAAGGTGAACGTTTCGAACCAGATGTTGATGGTGAAAAGAGCTGAATCTTTTTATCTTTCAGGTTTACACAGATTTACCCTGAACGACCTCAACAATCAGCAAAAACAGCAGCAGGCGACACAAATCAAAGCTTGATATATTAAGATTCACCATGGGCATTGTAAATATCCAGGAGCATTAATGTTTGAGAGAAGATGGAGATATGAAGTGCTAAACTAAGGAATGATTAGGAGTAATACTTGTTGAGGTTCCATTATATTTTGTTGTTTGCAAAGGATAATAGCAGTCTTTTGTCTTCAGTCTTTTTAATTGCATAGCCCTGTTATTAGTGCCTATGTGACAGTATTTTGTAGGCAACAAATCCTGCGCTGCTCACCTTTTTGTCCCACTGTTGGTGAAGGTAACGCAGAAGGATATTGGTTTTCTCCGTCACAATAACTACGGCAAAAAACATGAACATAACGTTGACATCATCATTTCAAGTGTCTACTGCACGTCTCTGCACGAGGTCTGAAACTTACTCTGTTCAGAGGGGTATTCACGTGTTGGGAGGTACACTGAAGGTCTACGATTCTGGAGAACAGACAAGTAGATTGAACAAACTGTTTTTATATTGTTTTTAACAACAGAAAAGTGATCAAGATGTACTTACAGATGCTTTACAAACGGAGTCCGCATGAAACCTACTGAAGTTACTCTTATTGTAAACTGGAAGTCCTTTTAAGAAGTCAGCCTAAAGGAAGAGAACAAATACACGGTGAGCTACTTAATATGCTGTTCACATCATTTTAGTGTTGGCTGTCATCATTTTACAAGGAGGGCAGATTCCTGTATCTTTATAGTAAGTTTTAACCAGGAATAAAATAAAAGACAATGAACTTTGAATGAATTTTGGTTTGTAGACACTGAAATTACAGACATTAACCATGGTCAAAACATCTGCATTTAGAAGGTCAGTTTTACTATGAAGATTTTCCCTCCACCACAATATACAATGGCTCTTTATGTTATGGAGTCACATGAATGTAATCCAACTATACTATCTGTAACCACACAATCAAATCAGTGTCTGTGCATTATAAGAGCATGGGTACAGGAGAACTGGACATATCAATGCTTGACATAATGGTGTGACTTTATGTGTGCGACATGTGCTGTCACTAAGTCCCCATATGGCTGGCCTTCGAAGTGCTAAGAGCTAGTGAGCAGGGTTTACACAGCATAGGATCATTGTGTCAATCTGTCCCTGGCCGCAGACTTCAGCTTGTGCCATGTTCTTAAGAAGCTGGGCGTTTCCTCCTTCAGCTGTATTAAAGCACCTGCCTCTGGGCTCTTAAATATCCCCTGCACATACAGCATGTAATACATACTTCACTGAGCAGCTGGAGGCTGCCGGGAGAAGCCGGTGGCCTTGAAAACTGATTGTCAGGAGAACTGGCAGGTGTGGCTAGCTAAAGCTAATGCTAGCTCCAAAGCTTGGTTTCAATGTTCTCCTGTGATCTTCGCCCCAGTCTACTGTACTTAAGACAGAGTAAACATTGACCTGAGGTGTGTGTGCGTGTTCTGAGAGGAATACCTTCTCCATGACAGCGTTACAAGTGTCCACAGCCCACAGTTGTGTAGCTCTGATGCGGCTGACCGAGCCGGGAAGTGACTGATGTTGTCAATAAAACACGGTCTTCTTCTGTCGCTTTGTTAAACACTTTGTTGAACACATAAACATGTCACACGGACTCTTCTGTGTCCATCCTAGGTCCAAGAGTCAACGCCAAACACGCCTTTACCAAATATGTGTCAGACTGTCATGACTAATGTTAGCTATGCTATGATGCTAATCACACACAGGACTGGACTACAGCTGCTCGTGTGTGCGCTCTGCTGGGGTTGCCAGATCTGCAATACAGCTTTCAGCCCTGAAACAAATCTATATCTGCAAAAGCATTAAAAACAGATCAGACATAAAAACTATAAAGCATACAGTTGATGGTAATGCAAATAAAATAATAATTAAATGCTTTTAAGTGCACAAATTAAAAACATGCAGCAGCTATTAAAGTGTATTGAAGTGTTAGATGGCCACATACTACAGGATTTTAAACCTTTTGAGACTAAAGATCTGTGCACAGACCACACACACTTAAGGACACACATGAGGACACACATACACACACATGAGGAGTCCCACGACAGATCATGGGATGAGAGAAAGTTTTTATTGAGCCACGCCTCCTCAGACTCAGAAAGACTAAAAATCAGGCTAAAAATCCCCTAGTGTGTGTCCAGCTTAATTGGTAAAAGTGGTGATTTATTTCAAAGTTTATATGCAAATAAATTGCTCTCTATCTTTTCCAATTCTTCGGGATATTGTGCTGAGACTAATACAGTATCTTCTAGTTCAGTGGTCCTCAAATGGTGGTGCATACATAACCATAGGCAGCCTTCTTCAGGTAGTACTCAGGGTCATCTGCAATTTTAGGATTTATTAATTTTAATATCAGATATTTTTAATTTTATACTATAATTTAGATTTTAAACTTGGTTTAGGCCGCAGCTCTAGCCAGTGATTATTAATGGCTAATTAAGCTAAAATGTAAAATGATTCTTTACAATGTCTACTACAGTTACAGTAAAGTAAGTATGTCATGTAAGTTATGAGGTGTCTAAAACAGACATAATATCAAACAAGTCATATGATCTTATTTGTCCAGTTATCAGACTGTTAGCTGAAGGCACTTTCTTATCTCTCAGACGTAGCTGTAGTTTTGTTTAGGTTTGTCCTCTGCTGGGGTTTCTGTCACATTCAAGGATCTTGATTTCATGTCAATCTTCATAAATTTGGTGATCTTGGGTATACACGTGACACCCAAGGCCCTGGGGAGAGCTTTGGATTTCAGTGTAGCCTTGGCTCCTCCTTGAAACCTTTTCTGAACAGCAGCAGCCTCTGTGTTCATGAGAAAAAGTATGAATGTTACTCTCTTCATCTCATCAATTATTCATTTAAATGTTATTTTGCTATTTATTGTAATACATTTTTGTTTTGTTTTTGACCCATAGGTTTTATTAGACAGGACAACACAGTGTGAAAAAGGGTGAAAAACAATGAGAGGCAGCCCACAGTGTCAGGTAATCAAAGCCATAATTATTACTATTAACAATCTCTCTGGTACCTTTTACTCTGCATTGCCTGGAGGGTTTGGCAGATCGAAGCTGTGATCTCTTCGCTGATATCTGGATGCACTCATCTTTGTGCCCCTCTTTCCAGGACTTTAATTTGCATTCATTGGAGCAGTAGAAAACTGACTGACAGCGATAACACTTCTTCAGATTCACAAATGCAGAGCGGCTGCAGTAGAAGCAGAACTTATACAAAGGTGGACTGAAAGAGGAAAAATAACAGGTTATATTTAGTTCTGAGATATGCATTCCTTATTCTTAACACTAAAATGTATTTTTATTTTGTACAAGCAAAACACTTCATAATAACTACATTTGTTAAGCATTGGCAAATACCTCATTCATCATTTAAACATTTTACACATCATAAATGATAAACAAATGATCTTTTTGTTTCAAAAATGATGAAATAAGAATCTACAAGTGCTTCACAAATGCATAATAGTGTGTAGTTATTATCGAAAGCTATGAAACAGCACTCATACCTGCCTCCATCTGTTTCGTCTCCATCCATTTTGAATCCATCTAAAAATGGGAAAGACAACATCACAAGAACTATTTCAATATAATACTCAAATAGTTACTATAAATTATAAATATTGAATACTACAGGCTATTGTGTTACATGTAGTACTTCATTCTACACTTGAATAACATTATTTTTGATGTATTAGCCTTCCAACTTGAGTAAAACATCATCTTGACATAATGAGAAATAGAGTTTGCAGTTTCTGGACATTTTTTTATAACAAATATCAGGATTGCCACATTATTTATGTTTTGTCAGGGGTATTATGATGATAAAACAGATCAGACTTTAACACAGTTTATATATTTGAGGAAATATTTTTGCTAGTCTAAATATTCTCACCTCTGAAAATACAGTACATATACAATTCTCTACAAGTGAATCCCAGTGTAATGTGAGAGATCTTATACAGACCCTGTTGTCTCTGCTGCTCTCGCTGTAAAGCAGTTTGTCTCAGTATTTTTGCCATCATTTTCAAAAGCTGCTTCCGCTCCTTGTGGATTTCTTGCTCCTGAATGTTAAGGGCATGGTACGGGGTCCTGCTGATACGTAGGTCCTGCAGGAAATGCATAACACACAAAATGTTACATATAAACTATTGTCCAATAGATGTCATCATTGCATCACGTTTGACAGTGACAGCATGGCCATTTCTTTACCACAAGGTTTAGGCTGTGTTCACACCGAAGGCGTTGGGTGTACATTCAATATGGTAGACACACATCAAGGGGCGTCAAGCTATTGGTTTTGTCTTTGTTAAGTAAAATGTGAAGTCTAATAGTAAGCTTTTGTTGCAAGTTATGGAACGTGCTTATTATAAACTCATCTCTGTGAAGAACTGAGATGCTAGGAATGTGTTAGGAAAGTAAGGAATGACTTTAGACACAACAAACAATTTAACAATGAAACCAAACAAAGTGATCACATAAAAAGTGTTTTTACGTGATGAGTTACATTTGACCCAGAATGCTTTAAGTTTTCTAATAAAATAAATACTATTTTAACAACATTTCCAAATACATTACCTGATTCCAGGAGTAGAAAGCATAGTCAACTGCAGTTCCCTCAACATTATCCACTAGAACTGGCATCAAAATATCAGCTCCACTTTTCACCAACAAATCCAACTACAACACGTAAGCACACAAGAGGATTTAAACCACTGTTCTACTGTAACAGTGATTGTCATGTTCATGTACCATCTTCTGTCTGTTGCCGTATGAAGGGTAGTTGTTGTTGACCAGGGCACAAAGAGCACTGCCCACTCCGTTTCCTAAAGGGACGTTAAGATCGGCCCCGCCTTTCAGCAGCTCCTCCACGGCCTGAAAGGGTCAACAGTAGTTTTCAGTGGCATCACTTTATGGGAGGTGACATAATTTATGTCTCATGTAAGGTTTCAGCCATATTGGAGTTTTCCATCATAGAAAAAGGTCCAAGCCATCATCTGTACTGGACTGAGTTGTTTTAGTTACTGTTGTTTTTTTTAATGTTGCCTCTCATCTCAAGAGCCTTCATCATCAGCAATTTATAATATTTTAGCTGCAAGCTGAATACTGTTCTAGTAAATAGCTTTTTAGAATAAAGATACTGACACTGATACCAATAACAGGTAAACCCAAATATATATTCAGCCTGCTACTGAAAGATAATTGTGTTTTGTTTTTTGATAATGCAAAGCCATTATCTAAAAAAATGCTGTTGTTTGTTGCGTGCTGTGTGTCGAGCCCATTAGTGTTGACGCAAAAAGACATAAAGACAAAACATAAATTACTGTGGAAGTGGTCATATTTCCAAAGAATGCACCATAAAAATGACATAAACAAAGACATTTCCCAAGCTTATGCATCTGGGTTTGCAATTGCATGAAGCAGGAGCTCAGTGATGGACCATTGGGCCACGACAGAGATGCAGTTATGCACCAAAACGGCAGGTGATGGGACGTGCAAATTGTAACAGTATTTAATAGTCACACACGTTTTTTTGTTTGTAACCTCTTTTTCTATAGAGTTCGGGACAATTTACTGATACCATGGAAATCTCCCATGTTTGTGTCTACAAGCAAAGGTTGTCCATAGACTTGGAAACATTATAAAAAGTGGCAAAAAGAGCCGAGGAACAGCTCCGTTAGCTGCTGAGTCACTGCTGGTAAATACATCTCACACTCTGTAGTGTCAAAATTATGTTATACAAACAATAACTCCACTATTTTACCTTTTAAAACCTTCATTAGTTTATTATGGGAAAACCTGCTACACATCTCATACTATTTAATATGTAACATTACGATCCTGAACTCTATTGGTGCAATATAGGTTTATGACCATTGACCAGCATGCACAAAACTAAATCAGAGCCTATTTTCTTTGTTCAGAAACTAGCTTCATATTCTGTTGATTGTAGACACACATCTCAACCTTTGTTTTGCTAAAACAAGTATTCTTAGTGTTAACCAAGTCAACCAACTTCAAACTGATCAGTTTGTTTTCAGTTCTGTAAATAATCTATTGCCTCAACATCTGAACAATATTTTTGTTCTATATATTAAGTTTTGTGGAGGTTGTTAAGCCCCTCATCCATCACACTTCATAAATGAATTACTCATATTGTATATTTTTCTATCATGTGAAAGAAAAGTGTAATTGTGTGTAATTGTGTATGTCTGTATAATCTGTCCATTTGATCTATATCTACAGTATATTATTCTGTGTACCAGCTCATCTGTCACACGCACAGTTTTGGGGTTTGTGTCTGGTGTGAGTAACAGCGTTACAGACAGTGCAGTGATCTGCCCTTCAATTAGTCACATGAAAACTATGAATGCATATACGTAAATGTATTTACTGTGTGTTACCATTTCGTTTCCATTTGCAATGGCCAGGGAGAGAGGGGAATGTCCGCTCCACAACAGGTCTGTCCGAGCTCCATGGGATAAGAGGAGGGCCACAATTTTACTGGCATTCTTCAAACAGAAAGCACATTTTTTATTTATTGATTTTAATTTTTACAATATGAAATGTGTTTTTCAGATTTTGCAGTGTGTGTACAGGCTTTTAGGAGTCCTAAATGCAAAGTAAACTAGCCATGGTTTTATAGTTTATCACAACTTTACATTTTTGTCATGTTTGTAGCAAGCCTATTTTGTATTTCAGGCTTATTTCTAAAATGATACATTCCAATGTGTATTTCAAAAAATTAAGAAGTATTTTAACAATCATTGGTCTAAAATATGATTTGATGTGAGTTGTTTAGGGACCTGGAAGTCGTAGTCTCGCTGACAAGCCACATGCAGAGCAGTTTTGCCTCCTTCTCTGCTCCTTGTGTCCACTGCAGCACTTACAGGCTCATTGGTTTCCTTTGAAAACAGAAAACAGGCAGAGTAAGAATTAAGTTTGTACACTAAACATCTAGCACAGTGTATGTGTTACATCAGGTACGGGCAAACTTTTTGATGCGAGGGCCACATTGGGTTTTTGAACTTGGCAGGTGGGTCTTGTCACAGTACATAGAGTCGTGGGCATTTAAAACAAGTCCAATTCTCAAATAGATCACCTAAATACATTATCAAAAGTAACAAAATAGCAGCAGGTATGAATTATCTTTCTTTATGTCAGAGAAAGCGTTATGTTCACCCTTTGTAACCAATGCGTATCAGGCATCAGTGACACGTAGACCTGAGTGTCGTCTGCATAATTGTGGTAAGACAATTATGACAATGTTTAAATCTAGGCTGAAAACGGTTCTTTTTAACTGTGCATACTGTATGTCAACTGAAAGTATTTTATCTGCACTCTTCACTTTTAATGTCACTTTTAATGTAATTAGTTAATGATTATATTTGTTTTATTGATTGATTTTATCTGCTTTCTTGTAATTTTATGAAATTGTGAAGCACTTTGAATTGCCTAGTGTATGAATTGTGCTCTACAAATAAATTTGCCTTGCCTTGCCTTGCTTGTTCATGCTTTGTGGGCCAGAGTGAGGGACCAGGCGGGCCGCATTTGGCCCCCGGGCTTAGTTTGCCATTCTCTGTGTTACAATGTCTACTCATGGTACTTGAGCTTCTTCAGACAGTTTTGTTTTTAATTTAGCCTTTATTTAACCAGGAAAGTCCCATTGAGATTAAAAACCTCTTTTTCAAGGGAGTCCTGGACAAGTCCTTTAGTAAAGTTATCCTTTAGTAATGCATTTAAGCTTGGTGTTTTGATCTGGTGCAGACATGGATTATACAAATAAAATGTATTATTATTAAATATCTTATAAGGTGGTACTTGGTGTGAATAAAACCTCTCATACATGCAAAAATTAGGGCAAAAATCTGTTTTGAATAGGACCACACAGGATGACAGAGGGTGAAAATGGTCATTGCTGGGATTCGAACCCACAACACTGTTTATGTTCGTGCGTAGTCTGAACCACAAGGCTGTTAGGGCACCAATGCACCTTTTAAACTGGTCCAAGAGAACTGAGGTTTGAAGAAGATATGAACTGCTAAACTAATACAAGATTTTTCTTTTTTTGAAATATTTGTTTTTGGTTATCTAAATGATTGCTCCCTATGAGAATTGATCATTGCGATTTCTCTTGTAGCCCTTGCATTCCTCACCTGATCAAGCTTGTATATCTCGTCCTGGTCGCACGCTCTTCCATCTGGGTCTGTAATTGCATGAAGCAGCAGCTGAGTGATTTTTGGACCAGCGGGCCCCGGCAGAGAAGCAGCTACATGCAGCGGATACAGGCCTTTTCTCTAAAAATAGATTTGTACAAACCCAGGTGCAGCACAGAACAGAAGAGTTACCTTGAAGCTAAACATGATAGTACATCTGTCTCTTGGCGTAAATACCTCTGGTGGAAAAGGAATGTCAGTGCGAGCCCCACACAAAAGCAGTCTCCTCACAGCCTCGTCGTCAGAGGCCATGACAGCCAAGAACAGGACGGGCATTGGGATCCTGCACGCATTTGGGTCAGCACCACGGCCCAGCAACAGCTTCAGAGTGTTCAAGCGGTCACGGTGCCTGGTTAGAGACACAATGAAGAAAAACATACTGTATATCCTGAGGCTCAAATTGGGTTAAGAACTGTCCAATGCATTATCAAATTTGGGAAGGAATTTGGATTAGAATTCAGGAATCCATCCAATGATTTTATTACAACTTTTTTACTCATGAATCAAATCATAAATAATCCTGTGAATTGATCAGAAGAAAGGGAAGCATCAGAATGGTACTACTGTTCATCATTACTCACTCAATTTTCATGGCGGCCATCCTGCGCACTGTCTCCTGTGTGTCCAGGCTTGGTGTGATCCCTGTGCGACTCAAGGCTTCAGCTGAGCGGTGCATCGCCTTCTCTGTGACATGGATCTGGAAACTGTTGACTGAGCCCGTCGAGTCAAATGCATGGGTTTCTTCTGAGCCCTGAATTTTCCCCTACAACAAAAATTATTAGGAAATATTTATATACACCTAAATACATAAGGATAAAAAACAATTTAAATTACAAACATACAGTATCAATAGCCTTTCTAAAGAAAAATGTTTTTATGTGCTTTTTAGAAATTTCAAGAGAAGTGATTTGGCTCAGGACTCAGGACAAGGGGAAGGGAGTTCCAGAGGGAGGGAGCCCACATATACGCTCGGTCCTCTTTTGTGGCCAGTCGGGTTCTAGGGAAGATCAACAGGGCTCCCTCCCCCAATTGGAGGGTTCTGGAAGGGACGTAAGGGGTTAAAAGGTAAGGTTTCTTTTATTGATCCCTGTAGCTAAATTTGTTCTCTGCATTTAACCCATCCATCAATGCCGCGGGGGAGACCCGTCAGGAGCTGTGGGCATGTGTGTGTACAGGGCCCATCTCCAGATCTTGAGTCAGGCGAATGGTTAGAATCACCTGCTGGAGGATTAACCTATTGTGCCTATGCACAATAGGTTTCCCGGCCTGCACAGACCAGGAAACGAACCCGGGATCTTCTTGCTGTGAGGCAAGAGCGCTAACCTCTCAGTAGCGGTTTGTGAAAATGGTAAATGGACAGATTTGTATAGTGCTTTTCTATCTACATTAGGCATCAAGAGCCACTCACCCATTCACACTGTTATTCGTACACCAGTGTATATGGACCCTGGAGGCAAGGTGTGCGAAGTGCCTTGCCCAAGGACACAACGACAGTGTGCAACTGCGAGATTCAAACCTCTAACCCTCCAGTTACAAGATGTCCTGCGTCGCCCCAAAACTGTCCATCCATGTAAAAATAGAGCCTTTATATCAACTGTGAGCTTGAAGGCATGTACAGTATTTGTCAGCATTACTGTGACAGTGACCCTGAAGGCTGTGAAATGTGCTTATCCCTGTGAAGAATTGTGATGATGGAAATGTGTCAGGAATGTTTAGACAACAATTAATAGATCGTATGGGTCATTGTACCTTGGCCGGATACTCCTTCCACTGCACACTTCCGACCACAATTTTCCCATCCACCACTTCAATGGAGCGGTCCACACCAACAACATCCCGACCTTTCCCTTCCTCTTGTTTGCTTTCGTCCAAATCACACCCCATGTGGTCCTCAGCCTCCTCGCCACCGCTCTGTTCCTCCTCTGTAGTGACCTCTTCTTCTTGATCGTCTTCTTCTGTGGTCTCAGTGTCAGGTTCTTGGTGTTGTTCGTGCGTCTCTGTTGTGTCCTGTGGATCGCAGTCTTTCTCGTCAAGTGGCTTGGTGCACTGTTCATTCACAAGCTCACATTCATCGGACACTTTGCCACGGGGTGGGACATCTTCGACTGGCTCCTCTACAGCCCTGAAAACAAGCAGTTTTTTAAAAATCCAGCTGGTATCACTCAGAGCCTGACAGAGCCGGACCAATTGAGCTGAGTAGTTCTGCCCACCTTGAAACCTCTCTGGGTTTTGAAGATAAAATTTGAAAAAAGAGTTTAAAACAGCTACTGTATGTGGTAACTACTAACCCTAGTGAGAATATTAAATAAATAACGCCAAATAAGGGAAAATATAACACAAAGCTTTCAGTCTTTTTAAATATCGATGCAGAACATGATTCAAATGTTTGATGGGCACTCAATATGGCTTACAGTTGAAATACTTCCTCTATCTGGAACCCAAAGCAGGTTTTGATGAGGGGCTGTTAAGCTCCACAGTAGGAGGTCCAATGAAATTCATGTGGTATTTTCTTCTTCAGGTCTTTTAACAGACCAGGGTTTGCTTTCACTTCTTGCATGTTTGAAAAAGTCACTGGGACAGAGGAAAATAGACTCCATCACCAGAAAAAGGAGGCAGTAATAGAAATCCACTAACACTCCAATAGCGAATAACCAGAAAGGTAACAGCAACATGACAACCTGATAGTAGATCTAAAACAAAATAGCAGGTGTTTGAGCATGGAGCTGTATTAAACAGAGAAGCTCTCATATTATGGACACTCTAAATGATTGGAGCATGACACAAGTTAGACTTTGATTTTATATCATCGCATTGCTCAGCCAATGTATCCTATGTATGCCAAAGCATACATAGGATATCAATGGTATTTGGTCAGAAGAAGAAGAAGAAGAAGAAGAAGAAGAAGAGCTTTATTTATATAGTGCCTTTCACAGACAGAGTCACAAAGCTTTACGCTTTACGCTTTACATGAGATGATTAACATTGACTCCAGTGGTAACCAGCTGCCCCTTGGGGCAGACCGACAGAGGTGTGGCTGCACACATCATGCGCCAACGGACCCTCCGATCACCACATTCACTCACCCAGACATCATTCATCCTGGCCTATTGTACATGATTTTGGTGGTAGGGGAAACCGGAGCACCCGGAGAAAATCTACACAGACACAGGGAGAACATGCAAACACAGAAAGGCCCCGTATTGTCCCGTGATCGAACTCGAACTAATCTTACTCTTCTGAGAAGACATGGCTGTGTGTCTGAACCGTTTCCATGGAGACAGGTCTGTCGTCCATGTCCTGTATGGCGTTTGCTGAAGAAGACTCATGAGGCTCCTCAAACTTCACCAGCTGAATGTGAATACACACAAAGGAATAACTATTACAATTAGGGATGGTCCGATATGAAAATCTATATCCGATATTTGGCTCACTACTTTGGCCCATACCCGACATCTGCCGATATTAATATCAACATTTAAAATCAATAGCAAGACCCACTCACATGGAGTAAAGTTCCTAAATTCATTATTGGAAAAAATGATAATGCAATACGACTTTGGCTGGGTTAGTGGTTCTCTTTTTGATTTCTTTTGAGACTATGATGGCTATTAGAAAAAGATTATCAAATACAATAGAGTGAAATGCTACTTTTGGCTAAATATTTACAGGTCTATCAGAACAATGTACTTTTATCCATCAAATTATTGATGCAAAATCCATATTGTCACATGAAAAAAAATCTGCAGGGAATTTTCCCATATCGGACCGATATTTGAAAAATATGCAAATATCGGTCGATATATCTGCGGCACCGATATATCGGACCATCCCTAATTACAATACATCATGTTTAATATGTTACTTATAACCACAGGTGGGTAGAGAGACATATTTACTCAAGTAAAAGTAAAGTTACATCAAGATTATTTTACACAAGTAGAAGTAAAAAGTAGAGACAGAAATAGTTACTCAAGAAAAAAGAAGTTGGAGTAAATACTACTTGAGTACTGTGAGTACTGAGTAATTGTGTGAGCATAAAAGTGACAATAGTGACATGAGAAACAAAACATAAAATATTGTGAAAATACATCAAACTAAATAATTCTGCAGAATAAGATACAAAACATGAA
The DNA here is from genome assembly GCA_900303255.1 of Lesueurigobius sanzi. Taxonomy (NCBI): domain Eukaryota; kingdom Metazoa; phylum Chordata; class Actinopteri; order Gobiiformes; family Gobiidae; genus Lesueurigobius; species Lesueurigobius sanzi. Next base: position 18,711 of record OMNZ01094003.1, read on the forward strand.
CTACTATTACGAACTATCCATTATTCTACGTCACATTGAAGCTTTTGCCACTTAAAGATTTACTCAAAGTGGAATGGGTAACTATTTTATTTTACTCAAGTAAGAGTACAGATACTTCACTATACTATTACTCTAGTAGAAGTAAAAGTACTGTATGATAAAACTACTATAAGAAGTACAATTACTTCAAAACATGTGAGTAAGTACTACCTGCTTCATGTCAATTGTTTTTGGAATCAAAGACTTACTTCTTGTAACTTTTCTTTGAGAACTTCTCGTGGCTCAGTTATGTAGAGGGAGTGAAAAGGATAGTAGAGGACATGACACACAGCCAGGGCAGACATGTTTTCACTGTTCAGTTTGTCAATGTCTACTCCCATGTCCAACAAGACGTCAATCACATCATCACAGCAATTCACCTGAAAGAACACATCATAAAACTTCAGATAGAGGCAGAGGCCTGTATAACTCTATAGACCCTTCATTGTCTTTGAGAAACATACAGTAACCAAAACGAAAGCTAGGGATTGGACAAATTGGCCATATTAGCAATTCACAATTAGCTTTGGACACAAGCTGCAATAAAACAGTCAAGCTTTCACCAGTGACAGAACACCCTCTGTTTGTGTTGCTTTTGTAATGGTACAGTGTCAGTGCCCTCTGCTGGACAAGTGTGGAATTATCTCCTTTAAAAAAAAATGTGCCTGCCCCCTAGTGGATGGAGTGAGCATTTGTTTTTTCTTTAAAAGTTCATAACTTCTCACAGGAGTGGACTAGACTTAGTTTTTTTTACATACTCAGAAATACAGTATATGCTTTACAAGTCACCGGCCATATTAAATCATCTGTATGTTTGACACCCCTGGTTTAACCTCACTACATTTGGACCAGAGAAACTATTACTTTTCAATACTAGCATTTTTGCTAACAGAAAAGATCTTAAACTAGATTAACATTTTGACATTAATTCTACCAAACAATCCTGACCAGTCCTTCACTTCAGTGTTAAAATATCTGTTGTTTAGAATATAATGATGCCGCATGAAAATGAATACATTTCATTCAAATCATTAAAAACAGCAGATTACCGCAGCAGCCATCAGTGCGGTGTACTTGAACGCGTCTGCCACGTCTGGATGGACCATTCCAGTGCGGACAATGTGTGCCACAGCCTTGTGCTCTCCTTGAGACGCCAGGTGGATCAGCAGCTCTGACCTGAGCTCCAGAGGTCCTTTAGGACCAAAGCCTGTCCGCTTAAGAGCCAGCACAGCTTCAACATCCCAGCTCAGGTTCTTACTCTGCAGCCTGTGAGGATACATTATTATTATTAAGATGGAATGATGGACACATAGAAGACACTGAGAACAGGGACAAAGGATTAGCATCAGGAGTGGATCATAATGTACAAAATAATTCCTCAAATTTGTCTTTTTTTGAAAACTTAGATATTGCTAACAATCCGTCTGTGCAAGTTCTCAGTCAGACAGGAGTCTATCGTAGGCAAAGATTCTTCAATTTTCATCTGTACTCTGTAGTTGAAGTGGAGGATGTTTCGTTTTTCATCCAAAGACCCTCGTCAGCACTGAGCAGAATTGACGGGTTGTGGGTCTTTTATGAAGAACCAGTGGGCGGAGTTAACCTCTAAGTCCCACCTCTCTTGGTTGTAAAAGAAGCCATATTTATTATTTAAAAAAAAGAAGAGAATCCATCCATGAAGCAGAATGGAGGACTTGATGTAGTAAAGGCTGCTGAGAAAACCATTGGCTCCTCCCTGCTCTGACATAGCCACCACACACTATCTCAGCAGCCTATTCCCATCCTGCCCACAAACTCTACCATCTGCTGTATTTTTTCTGACAGTTATTGCGATTGTGTGATTGGAGAAGCGGTTTATGTGCTTTAATATCAAGATTAAATGTAAACATGTCTAAGTGCATTTACACTTGAGAAAAGACTGACCTGTGAATGCACTTAGACACATACAAGAAGCACAGCCTTTTCAAAACATTTTCCGTGGAGCATATTCTGTACATAATATGCCCAAACCATACCTATGATTGTGTACATGAGCCTTCATGCGGGCTTCTAAAGACAGAGTGGACAGCGGGTCCCTCCTATAGCCCTGGTACGGGTTTACATCAGGCTCCCACTGTTCTCCGAAGAAACGCTGATCCAGCTCTTTCCTGCGTCCCGGTGGCAGAGGCAGGTGGTCACCGTTAGTCGAGAAGAATTCAATCCCAGGAGGGAGAATGTAACGATCGTCTGTAATCTGGTCCATCTGCTGAGAACAAAGAAGATGTCAAGTGATTGATCGATCAGTTATACCGTCCAGATACACTTTACCTCGGCATGTTTTTGGCTTGTTGGAAACAATGGCACACAGTCTTCAGCCGCAGTAGAGGCATTCATATAGGCAGCATATTCAGGGAAATGGTGGAGAGTAAAGCCCTCCTCCAGAGCGGTGCAGAGCCTGAGCAGGCGCTCGTTGAGCCACAGCCCCACGTCTTGATGGCCGTTAGGATATGTCAACACTCCAGGTCCGAACCTCTGTTCTCTGTGATACAAACCCTGACACAAACATTCACTTTTGCTGCTCAGTTTCAGTTGGTGACAGTTGGTGACTTGGATTTAGTTCAGGACTGTGGCCTATAAATCTGACTAAACAAGCACACGTGGTACCTAGATTTTATTGTTATTATTATTTTATGTTTTTGAGAACAAAATGAATCAGAATAGTAAGAGAAAAACGAAGAACAAAGGCACTCCTCCCACACTACAATTATCTATTTACATTTTCTAAAAAGCCTTTATTGTACTGGGCTAATGCATATTAAAATCTTTTAAAACATGATGCTGGTTTCTTTCACATGTATCAGCTTCAACAAGCCTTTCTCAAGAAGTCGATCTGAATAGTATTTTATCTCAGTGAATAAATAGTTTTAGTTATACCAATACACTTTAACTCCAGGGAAATGTGAGACTAAAAAGTTGCCATATTATGTAAATCCATATTACTGAGCTAGATTTTTAAAGATGCATTGGGGAACTTTTTGTGCAAAAAATAAAAAAAAAGACAAAACTTTATATTACTGTAGTCAAACTTTCTTCATCTGTACTCTGTAGTTGAAGTGTAGGACGTTTCGATCTTTAACCAAAGACCTTCGTCAGCGAATGATGACTTAACATGCTTGTGGGTCTCTTAAGAGGAAACCAGGAAACCAGTAGGAGGAGTAAACCTAAATCCCACCTCTCTTGGTACTAAAGGTTGGCAAAAGTGCTTGTTACCTTCCTATTGTCTAACCCTGGGCTTAGACAATAGTTTTAGTTTTATATTACTGTGTATTTGACCTTTTGGTGACCCAGTGGCTGAATGGATGGTAAACATGGTACCTGTACCTTTCATTGCAGCGGCCTGCATGATCTAAGATAATTTTTTACGGTTTCTGTTTCTGCTGAAGGAACCATGTCCATGCCAACGCAGTGAAACTCTACAAGTCACTCTAAAAATCATTGACCCTGGAGCATCATAGAGGTCGCTGTGATGTGATCTGAAAAGTAAAGGCCCCATCTAACCACCCATACAGCCACTGGGTCACTAAAAGGTAAAATACGCACTAATAGCAGGTGTTTTCTTTTATTTATTTTTTCTTGCATAAAAAGTTCCACAATGCAGCATCACATTTGTGGAAATAATGCTGTGCATCTAAATATAAAGCATTTATGGTCAATTTCATGAGTTTGCAGGCTAGTTTTCTAGCATTTCTGTGATTATGACCCTAAAAAGTGACCCTGCCACTTGTGAAATGTGCTCATAAACTCATCTCTAAGAAGAAACAGGATTTTAGGAATGTGTGAGGAAAGTTAGGAATGTATTTGAATTTATTTTACTCGCTCTGTCTCTTCCATTATTTGTAATTTTAAAAATCAGGTATAGAGCCTTTAAGTCCCTGCTCCATTTTGAGTCCAGAAGATACACTTAAAGAATATACCAGAATATCCCATTGTTATAGTGTGGAATAGACTAGAAATAGAAAATTCCTAGTCTGTGAAACCTTTCATCGACAATGACAATAAAATCTATTCTGATTTTGATTCTGGGTGTAGAAAAAAAAAAAATGTTGGCTAATAGTCATAATCAGAATCGAGGTGTGGACTATGCAGTTGCTTAGGGCCCCGAGACCACCAGGGGCCCCCCAATAGTGCATACATGTGTACTACAGGTGTTGTATGCCTTGTAAATTTCCCTCAAATGTCGAATGTCTCCGCAAAACTGCAAATAGAAATCTTTTTTTTTTATTTTTTAAAATAATTCTCCATACCTTTGATTTGAGCAACTAATTTCAAGAAATTTGCCATATTTCAAGCAAATTAATATTATTTTGATCTAATTTTGAGTGTTATTGGATATTTTTTAAGAGTAAAAACGTATCCCACTGGCAGAATACTTGAAATGTGTAAAATATTACTAACTTCAAGATTTCCTTTTGCAGTCTACTTTCTTTTACAAACACAATCAGGTTGAAGGCTGGGGCAAAGACTCTGTGTCTCATTCATTGGAATATATTTATACAAAATGAAATTGAAATTGCAAGGGTCCCATGACAATTCCGCTTAGGCCCCTGTGAATGCTTTGGCCCCCCTGGTGGGGACGGTGTAGTTTACCTGAAAGTTTGATCCATCGGGGCAAAGATGCTGCCCGTACCCCTCCTTCCTGTTCAGGTAGAATTTACCAATGAACTTGTGCCCAGATGGCCAGCAGTAAACTCCATCTCCATGCCTGAAGTCTTTGTAGAAAGAGCCCTCGTAGTACTGGACAGAGAAACACATTAACATGCAACGTGACTCGATGGTAATTTGACTTTAGCTGCACATTTATCAGTATTACCTGTCCATTTTCCCAGCTGTACTTCCCTCTGCCATGTTTGAGCCCGTCTACAAACTCTCCCTCGTATCTGGAACCATCGGACCACTCCTGCACACCGACTCCTGTCCGCAGCTCTGCCCCGTGTGGCGCTGCTCTCGGACCGTCACGTCGGTCTGTCACCACCGACACCATTCCTCCCACGGTAGACAGCATAGTCACCGGAGTGTGCGGCACAACAGTTCATGGGAATGTTCTGATGCGTAATGTAAAGTTTGGGAGGACAGCTGTCAGAGCCGTGTGTGGCTTTCAGCGCTAGTACCGGTTGCCATGGCTACTGTTGCCCTATCGTCTGCACATGCGTAGTAGAGAATGCTGCAGAAGCTGGGAAGCTTTTAGGACTTTTGAGGAAGTTAAATATGAAGCTGAAATATCAAAATGCCATGGTTGAGCAATAGTGCAGAGCTACTTGCACATGTAGCGTTATTTTTCAGTTGCTTGTGGTCTGTTACTGACTGCGGTAACGTGGTCCGCCTTTTCCAGACCGATGGTAAAGTGGCCCCAAGCCCCGGTGATCAAAGATGGCGTCCTATTCATTTCAATCAGAGTGTACTACTGATGGACCTGTGAGTAATAATATCTAGTTTCCAGGATTCTGTTGGCCCACCCCACAGCAGGGCCGGCCCAAGCATTCATGGGGCCCTAAGCGGAATACTGTGTCATGGGACCCTCGAATAAGAATGTTTTTTTTTCTTTAAATATAAAAAACGCATTTCTTCAAAAATACAAATTAAGAATTTTATTTTATTAATTTCTAGATTTCTTTATGCAGTGTAGTTTATTTTGAGGAGACATTTAGGGAAATTGATGAGGCACACAAATTCATGCACTGTTGGGGACCCGCTTGTGTTCTCGGGGCCTTAAGAAGCTGCATAGTCTGCTTATTAGGCTAGGCCGGCCTTGACCCCAGGTAGCCTTAGCCCAGTGGTTCCCAACCTTTTCTGCCTTGCATACCCCTTGGGCCCTTCATTTATTCTATGAGTGCCCTTGGGTTTTGTTGATTAGTTAGAAAGTGAATGACTAAAACTCCTAATTATCAATAAAAAAGACTAAATACGCGAAAATATTTTTTTAAAGCTTTTCTTTGACTAATAATCAAAAATATAATTTGTTTTATCAAATTTTTTAAATCTGAAATTAATCCAAGTACCCCCTGCTAACCTCTTGCATACCCCTAGGGGTCCCCATACCCCTGGGTGGGAAACACTGCCTTAAGGTGGCCACACACTAGAGGATTTTTAGCCAGATTACAAGGCGTGGCTCAATAAAAACTTTCTCTCATGGCATGATCTGTGGTGGGACTCCTCGTGTGTGTGTGTGTGTGTGTGTGTGTGTGTGTGTGTGTGTGTGTGTGTGTGTGTGTGTGTGTGTGTGTTGAGTTTGCACAGATCTTTAGTCTCAAAAGATTAAAAATCCTCTAGTGTGTGGCCACCTTTACACTGCAAAAGGTGATCTCTTGGTGAGTAAAATTTGCTTGAATTCAGATATATATGACCTTATTCTGAGTAGTTTTGACTTGCCAAGTAAAATTATCTGCCAATGGAACAAGTATTTCTGTACATAAATTAAGAAAAAATGACTTCTTGCACTATAAATTAGATATTGTTGAAATATCTGCTATGTATTGAAATTATATGCTTTTTCTTATTTTAAGTGCAAAAAATACTTCCATTCCATTGGCAGATAATTTTACTTGGCAAGTCAAAATTACTCATGAATAAGGTCATATATTCTGAATTCAAGCAAATTTTAATTTATCAAAAGATTGTGTTTTGCAGTGTAGCTTACCATCCCATTCAGGGCTGAGGAAGACTGGGGTAGTGCTCCCTCTAACATTCAACTGTCTGACCGTTAAAGATATGTCTTGTTTTAAATAACTTAATAACTTAAAAAAAAAAACATTTTAAACTATTCATAACTTTTATGAATAATTCATAAAGGTTATTATAAGCAATGTGTCTTTACATTTACCTGGAGGAGATAAGAGCCCCCCCACAGACCCGTTCCATTAGGTACAAACAAACAAATTATATTTCATCATTATTTAAAGCAGGGGTAGACAACGTCCGGGGGAAAAATCCAGCCCTCCAGCTCCAAGCACTGGCCCCCAAGATGATATTGGGAAATATGACTACACAAATCAGCAATCAAATACCATGCACTGTCAATATCTTAAAACAATTCCATGAAATACACCAGTTTCGGTCTTTTGTGATGCGTAATACTAGCATCTGTCGAAAGTGCTGCTTTATTACAATTGCTGAGGCCGCACAAGAAACAAACCCAACTCAGGGTCATGGTCTGAAAAACGTTATATTACGTCAAGTGTGTACACATAATTAGAAGTTTTTATTATGTAATTCAACACATGTAGACAACATGGAGTATACAGTAACAAAAACATGAAAACATGGTATTTAATAATAAAGCAAATACAAAAATAAATGGCTCACAGGTATTTGTAAAATGAACATATACTTTGTAAAAAAAAAAAAAAAAGACAGTTTAAATGTACATCAGATCAATAAAGATTAATACAAAATGATCACCGACAACAGACGCGTGGAAGAGCTTATCGAGTTTTGTTTTTTATACAGTTTTTTAGTCGTCAACACAAATACAAAATAATCTTTTTGAAGTTACACACAAGCACAATACAAAGAACAGTAAAATCATTACAGGTGTTGTAAAATTGGTCTTGTTAACACAAAAATACACTTTTATATCAGTTTTACATTGGTCATGTTTGCATTTAAGTATTTTAATTGAATGAAACAATACAAAAATAAGATCTTTTTGGCGGTTACTTTTTGGTCTCACTGCAGTTATGACCAAAAACAGTATGTTGAGTTGACTGCACAATACTTTACAACATGAGGACAATAAAGGTGCCAGAACATGACTCGCTGCAAAAATGAAAATAGCCATCTGAACAATCAACACTGTATCTGCAACCGTGTTCCCAGGTCTGACTTTTGTGATACGACATGCTCCACTTTCTTGATCACAGGACGATTCATTCATACCACAGGCAAAGAAAAACATGAAAACCTGTCAAGTGCACTTCAAGAATTACTTTTCACCTTTAGTTTCTCATCTGACTTTGGGAAAGCAACAATGTCATAGGTGGAAATTGCTGTTATCGAGTTGGACATCAGATAAATGTTGTGCATGTAAACAAACAAGTAGTCAGTGTACTAGTGCGTGCACCAGGGCATGTGCCAAGAGTGTGGAGTTACTGTACAGAGGGGGAGCTCATGTGTTTCTTATGCAAATGTTACAATTGTTTTAAGCTTTTTATCAACTTTATGTTTTGCTAAAGGGCTGGACAATAATATGGTCAACATTCACCTCATAGATATACACCTTATTACAGCGATTACAGCCACAAAATTGGAAACTCTTGACGATTATTGAGGTTGACTAAAAGTTGAGATTGCAATTTTGATTATTTTTGAGTAGTTGCCCAGCCCTACTTTTTCTCAACAAAAACATCTAGAGTTGCTTTTTATTTCTTTAATGTTTGAGTGATCTTCCATATTTTGGCCATCACCCTCTGTAGATATGAGAGCAACAAGGTTGAATTTACTTTTTTAAATATTATTTAGTAAAATGTTTAACATGGAATACCAATGTTTAGGCGCCCAAGAAGTTGTTTTTTAAAGCCTATAGGCGTCTTTTGATGGAAGCAGGCTACTGAGAGCAGTACGATATCATTGGAGTCCCCCCAGAGGTTGACGTTTCTTAAAAAAAAACAAAAAAACCTCAATACCACTGAGGGACTGACGTGTTGCGCTGTGAGGTGCATTCCAGGCAACTGGTAAATTTCCCACTTGGAACTGGGAAAAATGCCTTGGAATGCCGCTCTAGCTGGTAATTACAACTTGTAAACTCGGAGCAGTTTGGACATCTCCGACTTCACTGATATGACGTCACACAACATGCCAGCGGTGGAGACTTTCTTCGTGAATGGACCTATATACAAATTATACCATCAAATCGCATCCTTTCAGTGTTTAACTGCACATACTACATGTAAACCGATGTTAAATACAAACATTTAATAGTTATCTAGTACCTATGTTCCCCGGTACCCCTGTTCTCCAGTTTCTATGGACGGGGGACCAGCGGGACGTGTCCTCCCACTTGGGTTTTGAGGAACAGTAGTACCAGGGAACAACGGGCATTCCAGATTCACACGTCACTGGTCCGGTCTTTGTTGTGTGCTCCTCCATGGAGGGGTCTGACATCTTTATTTATGCTTTTAAAGGAACAGACCACCGTTTTTCCATACAGTTCTTACCTGAGCTTAGACAAGACGATGCGTACCTGTCTGGTCTTTGTTCGTGCCCTCAGTCACGCAAAAAGACCAAAGATGTTGTTAGCCTCTCCCAGCATATTCCTATGGGACCAAATGGGGGTTAAGTTAAATGCAACCAAGCTCTTCCACATACATGCATATGTGAGTAGTTACACAATCCAAGTATAGTACTATATTGTAAGGCGTAGTAATATCTTTACTCCTAGTGTGAGAGTGAAGATATTACTGCGCGAACGTCGAAGTGTACCTAAGTTGTTATTACGCCTTATAATACCCCTTTTTATCATCTTAGAAAATCAACATGTTTAATTTTGTGTAACTATACTTGGATCGTGTAACTACTCATAAAACCGTATTTAAATAGGAAAAACATGGAAGAGCTTGGTGGCTTCTAACTTCACCCCCGTTTGGGGCCATAGGAATATGCTAGCAGAGGCTAATGCTAACAACATCTTCAGTCTTCAGCCTGCACAAAGACCAGACAGGTACGCATCAACTCGTCTAAACTCAGGTAAGAACATACAGTATCTCAGTATGAAAAAAACAGTGGCCTGTTCTTTTAAAAGTGCACAGCTGTGTATAACAAATCATGCAAACTGCTCCAGACCCCACTGTCCAAGCAACTTCAACCTCCTCCTGGATGCGGAATGGTTGAGATAAGGCTGTGGAGACCCTCCCAAACCGCCTCGTACCACCTCGTACTGCTTCAACGGAAAGACGCCTTATAATTTAATATAAAACAGTTTGAAATTGGCAGTGGTACAGCTAAGCACCGTGTTTTTGTTTAGTTTATGATTTAAAAACCACCATAAATCATTTCGAGTTAGCATACACAGCGTGGCTTTGGTCTCTTCTGAAGCGTGTGGAGTGTTTTTGTTGCTTGGCCCAAATTTAGTGTCACTGTTGAGAGCACAGCGCTGGCTTCACGAGTGGTTCTTGTCGTAGTTTTTCACCATGCGTTTGATGTGGAACAGTTTGTGTCTCAGTCGGCGGCACTGCTTCTTTTTCGACTGGTATTCTGGCGTCTGAAAAAGTCATACAGGACAACATGAATAAGTCTTCTGTAAATATAATGTATGGATACTTGATAGCTGGGTGTGTTATCATGGTGTCACGCACCCGCTTCAGGTCTTTCAGCTGATTATACTCCTCTGCAACAGTCTGTGGGAAAATAATCATTTAGAGCCTTACTAACAACAATCTGACATGTACAAATCTACTGAAATAACACGACACAATGACAAAAGATAAATGTAAAAACATACTGTAACATTCCACATTTTTATCAGAACAATTGTAACTACTTAGGCAGGACAAACTACGTAGACAAGGGGAAAACTTGCAAACTCTCCAGGAATCACAGGACTGTCTTCCTGTTGTGAAAGTGTTAACCACTGTGCCAAAGTGCCTCACAGTCATATTGAATTTACCAATTTATAATTTATGTATTATATTTAGCATTTTAATAAAGACCATCACCAACAGGAAAAAAAAGAGCCAGCTAGTACAACTACCAAGAGTCCACCACTAGATGGCGCCACACACTTTAGTAAAGTCAAAAGTGAGGTTTCTCAGTCTCCACAGTGGCATACTCCAAACTGTTAACTTTCCCAGTATAATATTGTAATATTTGACCTGATATTTTGCAGAAGTTTCGTCCAGAGTGTCCAGCTGCCTGCTCAGCTTGTTCAGCTGGTCATTGATGTCGTCCATCTCTGCACACATGCGTTTGTACTCTCTCAGGTCAGAGTCAAACTCCCTCTTGAAGTCCTGTCTCTGGGCGTCCGAGGAGATCACTGGGTACATCCTGCACAGAGGAAATTATATTAAAAGATTTATAATACCTATGTGGAACACCAGGGCAGATTTCAGAGCTTTGACTATCTCACAATTTGAAACAGTTTTTTTTTTCTGTTTGTAAAGGTTCAGATAAATATTTTGATTACCAATGTGTATTTTGTGATTATGAGGTCAGGATATCCCAAAGCAGATTAGCTTCCATCAAGTTATAGATTAAAGTTTTTGGTCAAACGCAGTCATTGTTTTTCTCATTTTTATTGGCTACATTCACTGGCCGATCAAAAGAGAAAAAAGTAGGTCAAACACTCTTAATAATTAATTGGAATGCCGATAGCTTTGACATTGCTTTGATAAGCTTCTGCAATGTCACAAGATTTATTTCTGTCCAGTGCTGCAACAATATTCTCCTAGATCTCGCATTGATGATTACAGTAATACGAGTACAATACAAGCCCTCTCCGGCACATCTCGAAGAATCTTGATGAGTCTGGACTCTGGTGAAAATGAAGTCTCATGCTCCTGAACTCTCTTTCACAATGAATCCTGGCATTATCATCTTGGAATATTCCCGTGCCATGAGGGAATCCCACTCGGTTTATGGTGTAGACCAGGGATGCCCAAAGATTTTTCCACGGAGGGACAAAATGGAAAAGTATTTGCCGACAATGGGCTGAACAACATACAGTACTGTTTTGCATGTAGAAAGACCAAATGCAAACAGATCTATACTTAAAAATCCTTTACTGTGCTGTCGAGTAGGACCTGCTGTTCTGGTGTCCTTAGTAACTATTGACAGTCTTTTCAGTCACAAATGACTCAAAGTACATACTTCTTCTCTCCTCTTCTTCATCTAAGCACCATCTTGAGGGCCAAATGAAACCCCTTGGAGGGCCCCACTTTGGGTACCACTGGTGTAGACAAACCAAAGGTTGCATTCAAGTTATGGATTTCTATTTCAGCTGGAGCAGGTGCCAACACAACTGTTTCCCTGATCATTCGATAGTGATTGGATACACAAACATGCCATATTATTCTTACGGCTGAAAGTCCTTTCTATTGAAAAGTTGTCACCACTTTTGGACACCTTTATGAGAAAATAAGCAGACCTTAGTTCATGTGCCGACAGAGAAGACATTGAACTTTGTGGCAGTTGTTTGTTTGTGGATTGATCCAGGAGGTACAAAGAAATTACCAATAAACTAAGACTAGAAATCTTGTTACAATAGCTACTAACACAGAACTCTCAGCTCAATTTGAAAGTACAGGCTCTTAAGAATGTTTTTGGCGTCACTCGAACACAACCCATTTACACATGAATTCACCGAGCGTGGCGTAATCCAGCTTCACTCGCATTATTCTTATTTCCCATAACCTCCGACGGGCTGATGGTTTCTACCTTTGTCCCACTTCTGTCGTTCAGCGTGAGCAGGACTGGCATGCCTCAGGAGATTAGCCTCTCGGCAGCACAAGCCTGTTCCCAGACTTGTGCACGCGCTTTTAGGTCGAAGTTATTAATCTGATTTCATTTAGATGCGACTGATGAGTAAATATACCAGCGCGGCGGAGTCACTAAATGGAGTCAATTGTCAAGAGAGGCTGGTTATTATGGGATGTATGCTTTCAATCTGAGTATTTAGGTCTGGTCCCCGAGGACTGTGTTTATCTGAGTGCAATCTGTCTCGGCCCAATAGCATTGGCATTACAGACAGTCAGGCTGCTTACACATACATTATGATGAGAGAAGTACTCAGTATTATTACTTAAGTAAAAGTGCAGACACAGGACCAAGGATTTACTTAAATAAAAGTATCAGATTACATTTCTACTTAAGTAAAAGTATAACTGTATACACTGTAAAATGTAGTTTAATGTGCAGGATTTTTTTAATCCTTTGAATCAAACCAGGACTAAACCAGGTCTAAACTAGGTCTAAACTAGGTCTAAACTAGGACTAAACTAGGTCTAAACTAGATCTAAACCAGAGCTAAACTAGGACTAAACTATGTGTAAACCAGGTCTAAACCAGGACTAAACTAGGACTAAACTAGGTCTAAACCAGTACTAAACTACGTCTAAACCAGGACTAAACTAGGAATAAACTAGGACTAAACTAGATCTAAACCAGGTCTAAACTAGATCTAAATCAGGACTAAATTAGGTCTAACTCAGATCAAA
>OMNZ01094003.1:32318-46081 GCA_900303255.1 Lesueurigobius sanzi
ACTGTGTTTATCTGAGTGCAATCTGTCTCGGCCCAATAGCATTGGCATTACAGACAGTCAGGCTGCTTACACATACATTATGATGAGAGAAGTACTCAGTATTATTACTTAAGTAAAAGTATAAAAGTATAACTGTATACACTGTAAAATGTAGTTTAATGTGCAGGATATTTTTAATCCTTTGAATCAAACCAGGACTAAACCAGGTCTAAACTAGATCTAAACTAGGTCTAAACTAGGACTAAACCAGGACTAAACTACGTCTAAACTAGGACTAAACTAGGACTAAACCAGGTCTAAACTAGATCTAAATCAGGACTAAATTAGGTCTAACTCAGATCAAAACCAGGTCTATAGCAGGACTAAACCAGGTCTAAATCAGGACTAAACCAGGTCTAAAGGAGTAAACTACTAAACCAAGTCTAAACTGGGACTAAACCAGTTCATTGTAGAGAGCCCACTAATAAAATACTTTTACTTGTAACCCAATTTTGTTGTAGAGTAGGCTCTAAAATGTAGTGAAGTAAAAGTAAAAAGTATTCATAACAAAATGTACTTAAGTAAAGTAAAAGTACCTATAATTTGTACTTTTAAGTGGATTTGGTTTTGAAGCCTAGGACCTCTCTGGTACATTACTGTCTGAGGAGCCATGGTTTATGTTTTATCGCTGAGGCCAGACTTTCATAACCTTTTCACTAACGTCAGGGCGGAGCTAAGACAGACATTACTTTATTACTTTGAGTGCTTTTGTGGAACACTGGGTCCAGGATTTCTGTTCAGAGCCATTCGATTTTGGGTGCATACATCGATATATAGGCCAAAAAAACCCTGTTGCTTTCAAATTTGTGATAAAAGCATGAAACTTGGCCAAATGACCCAAAGGATATACTGTAGTACCAAGCCAAGTTAACCCCTTTAGGGCAAAAGTCAATATACACCTGGAAATTGCCAAATCTTCACAATAGAGAATTCAATTATTGCACGGATTCAACATTTCTACATAGATCTACATAGTAAATTGTAACTTCAAAATGCATTTTTCTTACACTCTCGCAACAACGTCATCTCCTACAGATTCCAAACTTTAAAGTCTCAGATTTAACAATATTTAGAAGATTTGTCCAGATGGATTTGTCAATATTTAATTCCACACTTCTCATTTCTTGGATCTCTGCTACTGTATGTTCCTGACCTGTCCCACTCCTCCACGTCCAGCTCGTTGCCGGTCTCTCCTCCGGTGGTGTACTCTGTCTCGTACTGTGACTCGTCCCAGTCGGGGTTGCGTCTGCGCCTCTTGCCTCGGTTGGCGGAGGGTTTCCTGCCTCCTCCGGTCTCCTCCGAGGGACTGGAGCTGACCCTGCCCTGGGACACCTCAGAGGGTCGGCTCGTCCTCTGCGTGTATCTGCGGTGGCAAGAGAGAATACATGTTTGGGCTTGAGTTTTGGATCAAGGACATGCCTTGTGAGGTAATTATGTACAAGATGGTTCTGTGTATATTGATAATGTTTTTTTTTTCTGAATTAGTCTAATATCCGGTCAGCAAGTCCCAACAATTGGCTTTTACACAAACCTAAGAGGTGGAAGTGGCTCAGTGGTAGCGTGCTCGCCCACAAACCTGATAGTTGGTGGTTTAAGCCCAGCTCTGATCACAGCTGTCACTGTTGTGCTCAAAAGTTTACATGAATGTCAGTGTATGTAAACTTATGCATTTCATAGAATATGAACGATAACACAAAAACCTTTATTTCACTCATTCAGCCATTTATTGTCAAAAAAACCTTGTTTACACTTTTCAACTAGAAACTAGCCAAATGTCCATGATCCTGTACTTCAGTGTGGAGCAATTTATTGCAGAAGAACTGAGTTTACTCTTTTGAAATCATAATAAAACAGAAACTACTCAAATGTCCCTGATCTAATGTTTACATGACCTTCAACAACTGCCAGGAAAACTGTTCAGGAGCAAAAAAACTCACTTCAGCTGAAATATAGGACTCTCTGACAAAAATGTATGTTTGTTTCAAGATGCACAATATGTAAACTTTTGATGAGGGACATCTGGCTAGTTTCTAGTTGAAAAAAGTGAAATAAATATTTTTTGTGTTATCATTCATATTCTATGAAAAAAAAATTCTGTGAGGGTATGTAAACTTTTGGCCACAACTGTATATTTGTAGAGCACTATTCTTACACAAGACAATGCTAAGTTCTTCACAACATCAAACATTTACAAGAAGGCAAATAAAATCACATGAATTACCTCTGAAAGGAGATATAAAGATGGTAAATGTGCTTGAATCTGGATTAAAATCAGGATCTAGGTGCTAAAATCATCACAATACCTGGCTGCCTCACATCCAGATTGTTCACATGAATTAATTATGTACATGTTGTCCAACGGGGAAACAAAGCAGGTGAGAATACGCTTCAATGTTAAAGATCGATACAAGTTCTCTATGCAGGCGCACTTCAGTACAATATTACTTCCATACGCAGTTCTGTGTATGGAACTGAACTACTGTAATACTTACTCACATGTCCAGGCTGAATACACTGCTACTTAAGAGCACCACAAATGACTGTTGTTGCCCACACCTGCCTTAGCCCTGTCTGGGTCGCCGAGGGTAAACAACAACATGGGCATTTTTAATAATAACTGCAGCACGGAGGAAACATGCTCCATTTTGCAGGGATTTACAGAGGAATCCAAATCCTCGGCTGAAGATATTACACGTCCTCACAACAGGCCACCGACATTCCTACGCTTCACAAAACATTACATTCACCGTTGTTCAGGGGAGGCACTGTAGCCAGAGCTTGTATTTTATGGTTTGCTCTATTAACATAGATAAACTGTCACCTGGAAACAAATAAATTACCTCATCTTTACAGTGAGGAGTGTAATTATTGCACTGACTCAACGTTTCTCCATAGAACTATGTGGGGGTTGATACGGGGAGCAGAAAGTCAAATTTAATGCCTTTTAATGCTCAAAATCGGTGCGTGTTCAATACTAATTTCCATATCCAATAGAAAATTTTATAGGACGGAGAACTGTTCAACAGAAATAAAGTATAATTTTTGTCAAAACTCCAGTGTAATACTACCAATACTGTGTTCTGGGAGTTTAAAGTCTGCATAGATATAGATAGACACTTTCTGGTCTCCTTATTTACCTGTCTGTTGTAAAATGTATATTTTGCATGCATGGTTATGAACTATTGTCTTATTATGAGTGCTTAGATGGTTTCTTCCACTGGAATTTGAATTTCTATGAATGGCCACTCCTATTTAAGATGGCTTGTCACCACCTCACAGCCATTCGCCTGAGGAAGGCCTAGTTGCACTGATCTTGTAAATAAGATATCTCACTTCAATGGCTTTGTTAATGGCTCCTGATATAAGTAATGAGGTCTTTACTTTGCGGCCTCCTCGTCGAGTAACCATTCTGTTTTAATGGAACTTTGATGTGCTGTGGTGTTGTGTGTCCCCTTTTCATGGCCACAAATAAAGGCAGTTTTGGATAAAACTTGTAATTCATTTTCTTCTCATATTTATGTCAGTAATATTATACAGCAAAACTTTAAATTAGATATCACTAAATTTCTATTCCCTCCGTGTTCAGCTGCAGCGTCTCTCCTTAAGTTCTACGCCTGTACATTACTCAAGCCATAATTTGGACATGTTTTGGTGCTGCGTTTGCCTTTGCTAAACCAGGTCAAGTGCGCACAGATGAAAATAGCATTCACCAGGGCTGATTCATGCACTTGTCCAGTGTTTTTCTGTCGACAAACTGCTCAATAAACATGAGTGAAGTTAATCCGGCCGCGGCTCAAAGGTCTCGTTTTGTCGTCAGGTCGGGGACAGTATGTTTCAATGGGTCTAAAGCGCAGGGCGGAGACGCAGCTGCAGTCACACGGTGCAGACTTGGAGTTTCTGTACAGAGTAGTAAAGTCTGGGAAACATTGATCAGAGATGAGAAGGCCGAGCTCATTCTGAAACTGATGATTTATGAGATTGTTTTGGGGTTTTGGGGACTCTAATCTTGTTTTTTTTTGTATTATCCAGCTTTGAAAATAGGTGGTGCCTGAAATCTAATTAATTTACAGCATATGCCAGGTTTTTGCTGAAGTCTCGTGTGAAATGACTCATATTATGGTAAATTATCTTTCTTTGTTGTGTTTGATGTTCCCAAACACATGAGGTGGTCCCCTCGTTTGTCAGGAAAGGATCTTCTGTATTTTTGAAGTCCATGAATATTAATCTGATAATTTCTGAACTCAAATTGCCTTCACTATAAAGTATGTTTGTCTAGATCAGTGGTTCCCAACCTTTTCTCCTAGAAGCCCCCCCTGTTCAGGCTGGATACAGGCGGGGCCCCCCCATTCCAAAACCGCATGCTTCCTGAATACATTGCAATGCAAAAAATGTGTCCAAATAGGAATTATTTCAAACCAATAAACAGTATTTGGAGTGTTTTCTGCACATGCAGTCGTTTCTTAGTCATGTTTGGTCATTTTTTTGTATTTAATTTAAAAAATATAATCTCTTATGGCCTAACCCTCTGACCAGACAAAGCTCCCGGCCCCCCCTGCAGTTCCAGGCGCCCCCCCAGGTTGGGAACCACTGGTCTAGATGGTAGCAAGAATAGTTTTTAGCCTTATTAATGGAATTGCGCCATTAGCTACAACAACTGGCTGCTCTGAAGGTTTTTCTTTTTAAAAAGAACATTTTCACCACTTCTTCCTACTGGGTTTACATCACATCCGTGTTTCTCTGATCGCTTTATGGGTTTGTTATTCTCCCCTCTCGTCTCGGATTTGAAAGGCAGCCAATGGCGCAATCCCAGATTGTCTTCCAATGTATCTCATACATGGAGTCAGGCTGGTGACACCAGGCTAGCACCCAGGGACCCATGTGGAGACAGGCCAGTATCACCTGGCTGGAGGATTAACCTATTGTGCCTGTTTTGGGTTGATGGAGGAAACAGGAGCACCATCCAGTCATACCTGCAGGGTTCTGGAATTGAAGTGCGATATTGTCACATGTCATATTGCTAATATGTACTGAACCTGTGGTTCTCAACACGGGTAACGCAGGGTTTTTAAACTAATATATACGTAACCCATATTAATAATTAATGGAGAAAAATGTTCCCAAAGGCTTGCGACCTGCTGCCAACCGCACTGTGACCCATCATTTAAGAACCACTCCAGTAAAAGCTTAACTAATGCATAATAGGACTTTGATGCACTTTTGTGATGTTGAATGTGTCCAGGATGTGGACAGGGGAGAGACTCACTCATTGTTGTTGTAGGTGTCCCCATCAATGGAGCTGCTGTCCACTTTGGCTGCGGGGTAGGAAATGACGCTGTTCGCCGAGGCGTTGAGGAGACCCGCCCCCTTCTCAGAGACCAGCAGAGTCGGGGCGTCCTGCACGCTGCGGCTTTCCTCCACATTGTTCACCTTTGGGAGGCAGGAAACAACAGGAACAGACTCAGCAAACATAAATAAACGGAGAAGAATACCACAAACCCTGACACATTCCTCCCACATATATTAAATACAGTTAATTTTGTGGGGACATAGTGGACATATCGTAGATGATAGAGGCTTACAAAGTAATAAAATTTGAGGAGGCAGTGAGGCATGTAATTGTCCTCAATAAACCAGTGGATTGTCTGCTTGGTTCACCGCAGTAAAGGTTTATAAACATGTGTGACACCAAGACGACCTGTGACTACACACGCCCTCTGACAGTTTATTGAACTTACTTTTACCATGTGCTCAAAGACAATGGGCCTTTTCAATTGTTTAGTTAAGTAAGTTATACTGTTCAAACAGAGATATCAAACACTGGGTTTAAAAGATCGTTTAACATCGAGCTGAGAACAGACCAGGATTCTGAGGAAGACTCAGACCTGGGTTAATGGTAATATAAAACAAGCCCACTCTTCTCTTCATATCTAAGTTACAAAATCTTTCTTTTGAAAAATTACCAGACTGCATACTGTATGGTTCCAAAGGTTCCAAAGGTAAAGTTTGTGGACCTCAAGCAGATTTAGTTGGGGACCCCTGCTCTAAATCATGTTGGATGCCAGACGGTATGTGGTCGACTTAAATGTTTGATTATTGTACCTTAGCTTTAAAAAATATATCCATTATCAATTTTTATAGTATATTTTGGATATTTTCAGAGTTTTGACATCAAACTTTGTCGCTCAAAAGGTTATCCAGTTGCAAACTCCAAATGTATGGACTGAGCTGGATCACAACCTAAAACAAAGGTGGGCAAACCAAGGCTCGGGAGCCAAATGTGGCCCCTCAATCAGGCCTGCAAAGCATCACCGAGCCTGATATGCATTAGTTGAAATGAAACGCAGAAAGATTATTCATAGCTGCCATTTTTTTGCCTTTTAAAGTGTCTTTAGGTAATTACCGACTACCTATATATCGCAAACGGTCTGGCCCTCCTGGCAATTTAAAAATGCCAATGTGGCCCTTGCATCAAAAAGTATGTGGTTGTCAAGTATCTGGTTGATACTACAGCTCAAAAGGGTCAAATCTTATATATATATTTTTTATCATATTATTGTTTTGTAATGTCTATTATTGTATAATTGTCTTGTGTGTTGGGTGCACTGTGGATTTCTGTACTTGCACATGTGGTGGTGGTGTTTGGACTCCTAGCCTATAAGCTTTGAGCTTTTTTTCCACAATCGAAAATGATGGGTTTCCTGTACATTGTGAAAAAACTCGAGTATATTTTTTCCTCTAACTTATTCTCATCTAATATTTATAATCTTAACATTGCATATTTAGTTGGGTCACTTACTTATTTACTTAGACTTCAGTCAAAACTTAAGTAAACATTGTGACTACTCCACCACCGGTGACGGCCCTCCTTCAAAGGCGTTGACGTTTTTGATACTATGTTCCCAAACCTCTCCTACCACTGGTGTATGATATTCTCTCCAGCGGAAAGTAAATCTCCTCAAAGCAAGCCCTGATGTCAGATGTAAACATGCCTTAGTCTGCGTTTCCGGCCTGAGAGCTCGAACAAACATGTGTCCAGGGAAGGGCTCACAATGAAGCCTTCCTCTGTGGTCACTGCAGCTGAGGCCAGGGCAGTAAATAAATAAATCATTACAGACCTATAGGACCAGGGCACTGTGGTAATAGATGACATGTTACTGGAACTGCAGGTCGTTACGTGCAGAAAGGAGAGAGGGCTTGTGTATGCTAGGTTAACGCTAAGCTAACCACAACTAATATAAAATTCATGAAACCAAAACAAGCAAGCTTAAAGGCTCTATACCTGATCTCCTTTGCTAATTGTATAAGGAAATTTGTGTTGTCTGCTTTAGTACATTGTAAACAAAATACAGCACACTTATTGATAAAGAATTTGTATCAATTTCATAAGAACAAATAACAATTTAATTTATACACTCCCTCTATCAATGGGCCTCATTCATGAAACAAAGTTACGCACAAATGTGTTCTTAAGGCCTACTTCAGAATTTTTTGGCATTCACAAAATGTGTTCTTAGGTGGAAGAGTTCTTCTGGAAGACAAATTCTTCTTCTTCTTTCCTAGCGTTTTTCCCACATAGCAGGGTCTGCTGTTTGGAAAGCTGCTCTCCATTTTGGTCGATCCGAGGCATCCTCTGTGATGACTTTGGCGACTCGCACATCTTCTTTGATGGCATCCATCCAATGCTTCTTGGGTCTCCCTCTGGGTCGTCGTCCAGGGGGCTCTAAGCTCCTGGCTGTCTTTACAATTAGATTAACGCTATTTAAATAATAGTAGCATACAAATGTACTCACATGTACTCGAGTAAATGTATATGAGTACCGCCTCATGCTCTTGTCATGCCCATATGGAAATTTAGAGGGCGTGTCTTTGTATTTACATAGTCAATATAATGTAAAATTTCTTGAATTAAGGTAATTTGGCTTTGATTGAGCAGGTAAGTAAAATGATCTGTTAATGGAATAAGTATGTTTGCACTTAGAATAAGTAAACGCCATCTGATTGCACCTAAAATCAGATTAATTAGTATAAGGCCTTAAAGAAACCTCCCCAAACTCCCAAATTCCTGTGAGTGGATGCTGAGCGCTGACCGTGGGCCTCACCCCTGAACAACAGTCCTTTTGGGTGGAGGCACAGACCCCTGTGGCAGTGGCTCTCATGTGAAGAGTTGATTCATGGAAGAATGTCAACAATGCCCCTTCAGTGAGCGCCACAGCTGTACGCCCCACAGAGCATCCCCCTGTAGACCTGGGCTCCCGGAGGCACGGGGAAGGTAAGACGGGGGCTGGCCAACAATAACATGGACGCTTATTGTTCTTTCATATCATAACAGATCCATAATGTTGTTGTCATTGTAAGGTTTTTGATAATCTAACGAGTAAAATACTGTCTGAGGGTGGATCAAGACAAGTCATTGTTGTGTAATAGGTCGCGTTCACTTTAGAGTTGTATTTCAGTTGGAGCAGGTGCCAATATAACTTTACAGGAGAGAAACAAAAAAAAACACTTTTGAAAGAAATTTCCAAAAAGAAAATTGACAAATGTTGCACCACTTGGACATTATTTGTACATGTAAATAATGTCCATAATATAAATGTACATGTAAATATGTGGGGGGTGGGGGTGTAATTGAATGATCTGTTTTAATGTGTTTTTAATCTGTACAGCGCTTTGAGCTGCATTTTGTATGAAAAGCGCTTTATAAATACAGTTTTGATTGATTCATTGATTGATTATTTGAAAGCGATTAGATTCACAAACCTGCCATATTATTCTTATGGCTGAACGTCCTTTCAACAAACCAACACATGTTTTTGAATATTGTCACCACTTTTGGAAGCCTTTATGAGAAAATACAGTAATTAGACCTTAGTTCAATGGCCCTCATTTATCAAAGTTGCGCAGAGAATGGTGTATATTTTGGGTGTATTTTGATCATACGCTGAAGTCAACGTGGCATTTATGAACCTGTGTGTCCCGCTCTGATCCTGCCGTGCGCACAAGGTGCTGATGATACTGTAAATGTGGCAGGTGCTGCAGTCAGGCCAGAGATCCAAACTATAGACTCAAGTCTGGAGCAGCGCGGCACCAGCCCGGCCACCAGCCCGGCCACCAGCCCGGCCACCAGCCCGGCCACCAGCCCGGCCACCAGTCCCGCAGCACCTGTGTGCAGGAAGTGGGTGGTCAGCAACAGCTCCGCGGCCTGTGGACAGGTCAGGGGTCGGGGTGGTCGGCTCCCCGAACTGTGTACAGGACCAGCCCCGTGGACCCGGGCCCTTGGACTATCAGGGCTGAAACGGAGGAGCGTGCAGCTTGAATAGAACGGAGCAAGTGCGCACCGCGCAGAGGAGCTGCAGCCCAGACCTGGACCAGAACCGGGATGAGCCTTTTCTTCCCCTGGCGAGAGGAGAGTGACGTATGCGCTGCTCAAAGCAGGACCTGAACCTGAAACGGCGAAGCCGAACAGGACCGTATGCTACGATCAAGGGTTTTGTTTTTTATCCCTAGGCCTCCGAACACACGCTTCTCCAACCAGAATGTGGACTTGGCTCAGGTGAGTCCTGAATGTGCCCAACATCGCTGACAGCGCTGGGCAGCTGCATAGGCAGCGGCCACTGCCCAGGTTCTATGTCTACGGACTGCGGTGTGGGCTGGTCCGTGGTTTCTAACCTGCCCTGACACCAATAATAATTATATGTACTAGGGCAAGGCATTTCATGTTGATAAAGACAGTTCCCCAGCGTGTTTTGATGTTCTGTAGAAATGGTGTATATATTTATACCACCTCATGACTTGGTGTAGGATATGAGTGCACCGTACGCCCACGTCGATATTGATAAATGCCAAAGAGGTGGTGACTTTTTCCGTACACCTCATTTACACCCTTATTTGGCCGTACGCAACACTGATAAATGAGGGCCACTGTGCTGACAGAAGACATTGAACTTTGTGACTTATTTTTCCATCTGATTATATAGATTAAGAAATCCCGCACACCGCCTGACTTGCAAAGTATATTTATTTAGGACAAAAACAATGTTTCGGCACTGATTTTGCCTGAGGAAGGCCGTAGTGCCGAAATGTTTTTTTTTGTCCTAAATAAATATACTTTGCAAGTCAGGCAGTTCGTGGGATTTCTTAATCTATGTATATTGGGTTCCTACCTAGTCTCCTACGCACCTGCTGTAAGGATTTGATGTGCAAAGTCCATCTGATTATATACAGTGGGTTGCATAACTGCACCCCTTCAACTTTTTGACATTTTGCCATACTAGGTACATAAACATACATGTATTCAATTGAAATTTTATGTGAAAGACACACACTATGGGACACACAATGATGAAGTGAAATGAAATTCATACATGATTTGGAACTTTTTTTATGAATAAAAAACTGAAAAGTGGGGTCAAAAAGTTGAAGGGGTGCAGATATTTATGCAACCCACTGTACCTCACTTTTGTTGGCCTCCTGCGATACAGTTGCTAAATCATCATATCACCCCGCGCTAGCGCAGCTTGACACTAAAGCCAATGATTCTGAAACAAATTTATCATGGATTTTGGCTGATAGCAGTTTCAGTCTGAGGCTCCACGCTGCTGCAGCCCAGCCCTGCCCCTCCTGCTGAGCCCCTGTGTGGTGGTGAGCTCATCCTCAGACACAAAGAGGGTGTATGAGGCCAGTGTGTGAGCTCACTGGACCAGGACAGACTGCCTTCAGCACCGAGACGGACCGAGCCCTGAGTCACTACGAGCCTGGGTTATTTTACTCTTGTGGTTAAAGGTATCTCTCCAATCACTACACAAGCATCCCTTATACATCTATTTATAACTAGGGCCTGACTTATATGGATTTTAGGGAACTGACACCAATAGGATATGAACGGGAAAGAGCAGATACATTGATTAGTGATTAAATTTGTTGTAAATATAATTTTTTCAATCTTCCGAACATTTAACAATATGTTAAATATTTATTATTGAAGCAAGTCTTCAATCATAGAAATAAAACATTGAAAACATTTTTTTATACTTTACTTAAAATGGGTTTATAATGTCTTAAACAGATACCTCTTCATGTTTAGTTTTAAATCAAGTGGCTCTCAGTATTTAATAAATATCTAGATTAGTTAAAATTACTCAAATTCAGAATATAAATCTAAATTTGAGTTGCTTTTATATTTGCCAATAGGTAAGGACATTGGGCCTCATTCATGAAACAAACTTATGCACAAATTTGTTCTTGAGGCCGACTTAAGAATTTTTTGGGATTCACAAATGTGTTCTTAGCTGAAAGAGTTCTTCAGGAACAACAAATCCTAAGAACAGCCAAGAGGACTCTTATGCACAGAAAATCTGCAGTTTTAGAATATTATCACAGTCTAAATGGACCCAAAAATTGTAAATCTTACACAGCATGAGTACAGTTTTTCTAAAAATTATTCCATTTAAGAATATAATTTTTTGAGAGAATGAAAGTGGTATAGAGCAAAGACAGTTAGTGTAAATCAGACTTGAGGTGACAGCTGCTGCTCGTTAGTTGCTTCTCTGGGCAAGTTCAAACACGTCATGACCACGGGAGGGACTTTAGCCAAAGTACAGGAGGCTATTTACAATTAGAGTACTTCAAAAGGTTACTCACATGTAGTAAACTGGCCTCATGCTCATGCCCATATATGGAAGTTTAAAGGGCGTGTCTTTACACTGTCAATATAATGTAAAGTTCATGATAACGAGGGGAGTGATGTTCTTAGTGTCTCGTTCATGAATTTGGGGCATCTCTCTTTAAGAAGAGTTTTGTCTTCTTAAGAACGCTTCGTGAATCAGGCCTAAGTTTTTCTTAAAGTTGTACTAAAGAACTTCTAAAGAAAATATTCATGAATGAGGCCTGGTCTTGTCCTTTTGGTAGTTTTATTTTCTTATTTCTCACGAACATTACCTTAAAACCAGTCAGACGTGTTGTAAAATAAGTCACTAAATACAGTATGTCTAATCTAGTTTTAAAAAACTACTACAAGAAACAAGATTCATTCAATCTTGTCTGTTAATTTCATCGATCTTGTCATTCAAGTGCACAATATCACAGGCACACTAAATACCTGGTCCACAAACACATTATTGACTCTACACATTTGGACTTTTTCAGGCTGCACAGTGAATGCTTTGAAATGGGGACAGTTTAATCTTTCAAACAAGGTACATGACCAGTTTTCCTATTGGACATATTGCAACATTTTGTCTGATATCGTTATTCCTCTGATTGCCTTTATCAGCTGATAATATTGGCCAGCTGATATGTCGGTCGACCTCTATTTATATCCAGCAACATAAAAGAGTAGGGCTTCGAGACTATATGGCTAACCTCGAAAAAGGGTCAGTCCTGAATAAATACAAATTTTGAAAAGTTTAGCAAATCACAAAGAGTACGAGTTTCAAAACTTGCAATGATTTAATATTCAAGTGAGCATTTTACATTATTAATCCTCCTCCTTTTACACTGTGACTATACTGTAGTTTGTCCATTGAAGCCACGTCAACAACAATCGTGCCTTTACTTAAACCTGAGCTGTTGGTTGGCGCAGCTCGGATGACATCATTGATCCTGGTACATCACCACACACACTGTTAGTCATAGGGCTGAACTGGGCTTCATTTACATGGCCCTGACTCTGCACTTCTGTGGACACGCTAAAGCCGAGGGCTGCTACTACTGCGTTCAGCACGGATTACTCAGGCTACAACAAGTCCAGTCCTTTCAGGGGTTTGAGTCAGCAGACACAAGGAGATGCGTTATCGTATCTGACTGATGAACAGCCTGAGCGTACCGAGTTGAAGGACTAGATAAACTATTGTGCTGTCATGTAGTTTGGACTGCATGTACATCAGGGTCAAACTAACATCGAACAAATATCATCTGGGTCACACACTTTACTTTACAGCACAGTAGGGATGTCAAGATTAAACCTTGTCTAAACCTGGTCTAAACCTGGCCTAAACGTGGTCTAAACCTGACCTAAACCTGACCTAAACTTGGTCTAAACCTAGTCTAAAGCTGACCTAAACCTGGTCTAAACATGACATAAACCTGGTCTCAACCTGGTCTAAACCTGACTTAAACCTTGTCTAAAGCTGGTCTAAACCTGACCTAAACCTGACCTAAACCTGGTCTAAACATGACATAAACCTGGTCTCAACCTGGTCTAAACCTGACCTAAACCTGACCTACACCATGGCTGCATCTAAAATGGGAATGAAACACCTCCTTACCTGACCTTACCTGTTCCTTAACCTTTGAGAGCTGCGTCATGGGTTCAACATTAAGGTGCCATTAAGGTTAGGAATGGTGCCTCAGCTGCGCATTTGCACCAATTTGAACCTTCCTCACTCAACGGAAACAACGGGGGAAGTTACGTCGCCAACAGCTGTTTTAAAAAGACTCCGTTACCCACAATCCTGACTACAAAAATACTCCTTCTTCTACTGTCCACCACTGACTTTAAACAGATTATCAACTGTTTTTTATTTTGTTTCAATAAGCAGCACTTTATAAACTTCACGCAAACACAGGGAGCTGCTCCACATTTTATTATCGACCATTCAGCACGTGGCTAATTTGCATATTAGATTGATATTCTAACTAAAGCGGTGAAACCATTAGTTTAGCAGAGATCTTGAGGCTGCTCTGTGCTCTGTGGAGGCTCTGGGCATTTATTTAGTCACTTTATAAAG
>OMNZ01094005.1:0-10881 GCA_900303255.1 Lesueurigobius sanzi
ATTTCCCTTTGGGCACAATAAAGTCTAAAAGTCCATTTCACGTGAGCGCATATAGCCCTGCAGTAGATGCTGCTGGTCATTCATTCTTCCCCATTGCAACGCTCCACAGCGCCACCACTGGCTCCAGTCTCATATAACATGACACACTCCCATTACAAAACAGTCGGCTATTTTTCTCCCGAAAGGAAGCTGTTTATGCTTTAATGCATTAATTTGTCATTTTCTACGTAAATATAAAATGATAGACAAGCTGTATCAAACATGCACCAAACGTGACTTCCTGAAACTCACTCCTCTCTCTGAGGCCATGCGGCTACGGGAGGTTCATTTCACAGAGAAATAAGGTTTATGGAGCATGTGTGTAGATAGCATTGGTTTCTCAGGACATACTGCAATGTTTGGGATCAAAATACACCACCAAACTGTGTGTCGCTGCTTC
This sequence comes from Lesueurigobius sanzi, assembly GCA_900303255.1. Classification (NCBI taxonomy): domain Eukaryota; kingdom Metazoa; phylum Chordata; class Actinopteri; order Gobiiformes; family Gobiidae; genus Lesueurigobius; species Lesueurigobius sanzi. The sequence goes on from OMNZ01094005.1 coordinate 440, forward strand.
CCCCTTTCTCCAAACTGTGCGTACGACAGCTCGATAGCAGACGTGGAGGTGCGTTATGTTTCACGTTCAGTATGGTTTCTATAAATACCACCTTTGGCGCAGAAGAGTTCGTACGGAAGGTTTTGGCCTCATTTTGTTCGTACGTGAGCTTTATAAATGCGACCCCAGGTCTTTCAGCTGGTCTGGGAATGCCTTGGGAACGCCAGCTCTTCCTCACCCAGGAAGAGCTGGATGAGGTGTGCGCGGATCGGGATGTCTGGGCATCTCTGCTCGGACTGTTGCCTCCGCGACCCGACCCCGGATAAAGCGGAAGAAAATGGATGGATGGAATAAAATTTAATTCAAACTGGCATTAAATCAAAATTTCTTAGAAAATAATGAAATTACTTGACTCACTTTACTGCAAAGTTCTTCAAAAATACAAAAATCAGGGTCTAAACATTCAATTGCAGTTTTTGAAGAAATCTTGCACGAGTTCTGTTCAAGAGTTACCATTGTATAAAATGTCATACTGAGTATGGAAATGCATCTGTTTGGTGGAACATTTTGAGTAATAAAATACACACCGAATTGTTGCATTTATGGCATTAAAAATCTAGTATTTGGGTATTAAAATGGCATTCAATTTGACTTGCTGCATCCTGTATAAACCCTGTCATGTCCTCTAAAATAATACATTTCCACATGCATTTCTATACCCAATTAATAATTAATTATTTTCAATATTATAGTTGACAGATTAATTGGTTAGTAAATGAATCACTTGTTGCTACCATGCTTGGAAGTCAGACTTGAGGGCCTAAAACGTTTCTTAAAACCTTTACTTGCCGTATGTCAAGAAATCTATTTTTTCACAACTTGACTGAAGTATTTGAAATTTCAACAATATTAACTGCAATCAATTTATTTTCCCGCAAGTTATGTAAGTTGGGATGAATCCGTAGTAGCAATAAAATAAGTTCAGCTAACACCTCAGCAAAGTGTACACACCTGAACAGCTGATGTTAGTTTTGAATAGTTTGAATACTCATTTAGTCGGCTTGATATTTTTCATATTTCATCAAATTATTTTCCTAACTGAATAGATAAATTGGTAGGAATCCTAACAAAGGCTCTGCGCTGTGTGGGGCCGAGTGCTTCGACTCAAATGGGTTTCAAATAAAACCCCTGTGCTGTGAGCTGCTGTTTGCTGGCCGTCCTAATGTGCAGCGGACTCGCCTGAGTCACACAGCTGTCCCTGTGCTTTTAATTAGCTATAATAACCATTTCAATTCCATTAGCAGGAAGCACCAGCTCCTCACCCACAGCCCAAAAGCCAGTGAGAATAATACACACAGCGGCATACAGGCACAAAGCACAAATTAATGAAAATAAATTCATTTACCACAATTTTGTACAGGCAGCATAAACACAACACACAATTTGGATCTGTCTGTTGTAGTGACTCTAGAGGACTCTGAAAATGGCTGTAAAGTTTACTGAGCATATGCCTGACTAATCTCTCTCTCCTCCCAGCTCACAAACGTGATGGTGCCCTTCATGTTTAAGTATGCAGTGGACGAGCTAAACCAGATGTCGGGACACATGCTCAACCTGAATGACGCGCCAAGCACTGTGGCTACCATGGCAACGACCGTGCTGATTGGCTGTGAGTCCCAGACATAACCTGCACTGGCTGCCTCTGCGCCCATCGCAAGGGGACTGCGGGTCTCCCTGTTATCAACAATCTAACCTCTCCTAAACGTTCATATCCAAATGCTCCTCCAAGTATTTACAGTTTAGCAGTTTGCCTTTATAAATCCACAAGACAAGCTGATCCCCTTCTTAATCATTAAGGAAGAAATGGTCAATCTCCATTACTGTATCTGTATGGAGCTTTTTAATCAGGCATGAAATGGACACGCCTTTTGTGACAATGAGTGCTTTGGAGTGAGAACTTTCTTTTGTTTTGTTTAGGCAGAGTTTCATCTAAGTCTTATTCCTAAATCATATTAGTAAAAGCTACAGTATATTTAATTGATATTGTTAAGAAAAACTGTATTCAAACAGAAAACATTTTTTTATGTAGTTTGTTATACTTGTTGACTATTTTTCATTATTAATGAATTCTGTGACTGTGCAAGAGAGCAGAGGTGATAGGAGGATGTAGACTAAATGTGTGGAATGTACGGCTGTATTAAAGAAAGACATAAATAAATGCGGTGTACCCGACACCTACTGCAGGTCTCTGTGGCCTTGGCTCATGACGGTTGGTGCACAATGTACACTGAGCTTTGCAGCCACTTATTATAATGAGCCTGTTAGGTCTTGCACACTAATGCTCCTTGTGAAATAATTGGAGCACATGAACAGAACTCAAGATAGTCTGGCTTTACTGAAAAAGGAGAAAACACTTAGAGGAAATATATTTTTGTGTTAATTTAGTGAGCCATGCTAGCACTGATACATACTGTGATATGTGTAATTTGTCTGAAACGGTTGTGCAGTGCTCATCCTTCCTTGTCAGATTTGGACACGTCGTTCATTAGATGAGCATTCCCATTTAACGCCACATTACAGCCCCATGAAGACTGACCGATGGAACAATTACTGCCCGACTCTGGTCTCGGCACATTATTCACAGGTGCAATTGTAGCACAAAGGCAACACTCACCTTAAGTTCTAACAAAATGTACAGCTCTTGCATCTGATAATTGCATCCTACAAACTTAAAAATAACTGAAATGCATGTGCCTGTTCGTAATACCTTACATTATATTTCTGCAATGTGCACTAGTTTCGTTCTTTTCCTGAGCCCCGCAGGGCCATAATGGTGAAGTTGCAGACTGCGTCCATCTCTGTAATTGCAAAGGCGAGTGGAGGCTCAGCAGTGTAGACACAAGATGTGGAAGAACACCTTAGTTCTTTACTTTACGCTTCATCAAGATTGAAGTGCCTCAACTTTTGTCATCTCTTAGATAAACTCAGGAAGGGACAGGGTCAAAACACACTTCACCCTTAAGTGCTCGCTAACTTTGCACAGTGAGGGTGGATTTTGTGTTGATAGCATCAGTCCGTGTTGGATGCTCTCTGCCTCACAGCAGGTGTGCTAAGCTTTCTGTTTCTTCACTGTCCCAGATGGTGTGTCACGTGCTTGTGCGGCCCTCTTCAATGAGCTGAGGAACACTGTGTTCGGCAAAGTGGCCCAGAGCTCAATCCGACGAATTGCTAAGAATGTGTTCCTTCACCTGCACAACCTGGACCTGGGTTTCCACCTCAGCCGCCAAACAGGCGCCCTGTCCAAGGCCATTGACCGCGGCACCAGGGGCATCTCCTTTGTCCTCAGCGCACTCATCTTCAATCTCGGACCTACAGTGTTTGAGATGGGGCTCGTCAGTGCCATTCTGGTATGTTGAATTAAGAAGCGACCTCTGAAATGGAGCTGAACAGTCCCATTGGCCTTAAAACCTGCTCGCAGTCATTTCTTCAACAGGTTTAAAATATATATATTAAGAGTTTAAAGGCACAATGGAGGCTAACAAGCTATATGGTGACTACTGACAATAAAATGTATCTAAATCTTTATAAACTAAAATGTTATAAAAGCTTTTAGCCGTGTCTTCAAGTATTTGGTTGTAATTCCACTTATACCCATAATGTCATCTTGCCCGTAATGAGAGCCGTCTTCATTGCCTAAATAGCCTGTGCATTAGCATGATTACTTCCTGGTGTTTTTTCCCCTCAATTTTTATCCCTCAATTTCACAGAGGAATTGTCGAAACATTTTCAGATGGCCTTGTGGTCCTGATGTGCTCTGATGTGTGTAAGTGATGCTTTTCTTCAACTGCTTTTCTCCGCAGTATTACAAATGTGGTGGCCAGTTTGCTGCAGTAGCCTTGGGTACTTTATCATCATACGCCCTCTTCACTATTCTCGTCACTCAGTGGAGGTAACAATAATCTGCACTTTTTATTCATATATCCCTGAAGATATGGCCATTATAAAAAATGTCGGTAAAGAATAACATTAACAGACTGATTCTCAAAATAAACAATGTGCATTTCTTCCCCCGCACAGGACGAGATTTCGAATAGAAATGAACAAAGCGGACAATGAAGCTGGAAATGCCGCCATTGACTCCCTTCTTAACTATGAGACTGTTAAGGTAAGACGATGTGTAACTTTACTGGCTTCATGCTAGTCTTATAATTATTATTTAAAATTATGTTTATAATGTTTCATAAGCATGAATCGATGGTATAATTGCTGTTATAAGCAAAGTTTACTACACTGCAGATAGGGCTGAACGAATTTGGAAGTTAATCCAATTGCGATTTTTTTTTTTTTCCCTCAATATTGCAATTGCGATTTAATATGGGATTATTTTTTTTAAGGTCCTCTTTAAGGCTGAACGATTTTTATATATATTTTTTTTTTATTCGAGTTTCGATTCAATTTTTTTCCATTTTTTTTTTTTTTAAGCACTTGAAGTGACTGCAGAAATATTGCACTTTTGACCTGGGGGAGTGTGAGAGTCCTGCAGTTTTATTTTTTGAAATTCAGATGTGAGTTTTTGCATTCATGTGCATTTTAGAAAATAAATTATATTTTCAGCTGGTCCTTTAGCTCTATCTGTGCTTTTATAATTTATTTTTTAGGAGAGAGCAAAGGCAGTATGGCCATAAGCCAGTGTCAGTGCCCTCTGCTGGACAGTGTGGAATTTCTTCCTTTAAAAAAAAAAATCTTGACTGCCCCCTAGTGGCTGGACAGAGCATTTTAGTTATTTCATAACTCCTGACAGGAATGAGCTAGAGACTTTTATTTGTTTTGTTTTTTCCCTTAAAAATCGCATAATATTGCGATAAAATCGCAAATGCGATAAATCGTTCAGCCCTAACTGCAGATAATTTCATCATAATCAGGGCTGGGTACTGTTACCGTAAATCTTTTTCAATACCAGACCAATACTTTAATGATACTTGGTTTACGATACCGGTGCCTGACCGATCCTTTTTTCAACACCTATACCAAATTACTGGTCATCTAGGACCACAAAACAAATCAATAATGGTCATTTATTACATAATAAATGATCATTTTATCATTCATTTGAGCTGAAACAACCAAGTAACTTTCTTCAGTTCTGTCTCAGGCATCAAAACTTGCGCTAAAGGAAAATATTTTTCCGGTTCCAGTTTTCAGTACCCCCCCAGATACCATTATAACCTAAAAACGTTTTTTCGACACTACACTGGTATTGTTTAACGGTACCCAGCCCTAGTCCTAATGAGTAAATATACTGTGTAATCTTCATTGCATTTCGTTTCAATTCCTGAAACCTAACTTTTTCCTAACTTTTTGCATTCAGAATCTAAAACTGTGTGGGTTGAACCTCACAATGGAGGTTTATTTAAGACACAGGGCATAAATCAAATTGTAAAAACTTTTCCTCATATGCCACGCACATAATTCGCTGGTTTTGGTGCTTTGTTGTGGGCTCTAGTCTAGATGTGTTTTGGTGTTGCAGATCCATGTGATTTTCTGTGCTGTGTTATGTTGCGGCTTGTTTTTCTTAACGTTTGTTGAGTGTTATTTTGTGTCATCTGTGTCAATGTGGCCTGATTTAGCATCACGCTAGATGTGAGTGTGCATATGTAATTAGATCTCCGCCCACTCAGAAATCCGTTCCACTTTCACAAAGGGCTGGCTGGAAACCTGAACACAACACGGTGGCTGCCTCAGTTTCAGTTTGTCCTGTGCTACTTTCTCTCTTTTGTCAAATTCCTGCATTTCTTCATATGTAAATGCATCATCATCCCGTCTGTAGTAGCACTGCACCAGTGCCGTGAGCAGGAGCAGCAAATCGCTCACTTAACCACAGCAGTAAACAATAGTGCAAACTAAACCTCAGCATTAGGTAATTGGCAGAAGAGTTACAGAGGCCTGTTGTTTGTGATGTGCTTTAATAGAGAGGATGCTTATGACTTGACTCCTAGGTTTTTTTCTAGTAAACAAGCCTTGTACTTTAATTAAAATAAGCATTGCTTGTGTAGCTCTGAAGGGCTATGCGTGTTTTGTTTGTCAACAAGCATTGTAAATGGAGGTATTTGTGAAATACCATTGTAAGCACTCATGGTGAGTTTACTTTTGTAATGTACAGTTGTGCTCAAAAGTATATATGTAAACTTTTGCATTTCATAGAATATGAATGATAACACAAAAACCTTTATTTCACTCATGATTAGTGGTTGTTTATTGTCAAAAATATGTTTGTTACTTTTCAACTAGAGAACTAGAGGTTGTGCATCTAGAAACAAATATCATTTTTTTCAGAGAGTTACATTTTGCCAGAGTCCTGTATTTCAGCTAAAGTGAGTTTATCTTTGCTCCTGAAACAATTTTCCTGGCAGTTGTTGAAGGTCATGTAAACGTTAGATCAGGGACATTTGAGTAGTTTGTTTCATTATGATTTCAAAAGAGTAAACTCAGTTCTTTGGCAATAAATCGCACAACCACAACATGAGTGGGAAAAAGATTTTTGTGTTTCATTTATATTCTATGAAAAATGGCCAAAAGATTAAAAGGGTATGTAAACTTATGAGCACAACTACATGTAAGTTCCAATCCTAAACAGGTTTTTAAAAATTTGATTTTTTTTTTTAATCTGAAGAGACTGGGAGACATAATTAAAGAAATGGCCTCAAATTTCATGCCGTATAAATATAGCCCCAAGGCATGGCAAACCTCTTTCTGACTGCGTTTCAATGTGTCTAAAAGACTTCATTTTGATCCACTTACTCATTTCCCTCTGACCCTGATATCTCCATTTCCTCTAACCTGTCTGTAGTACTTCAACAATGAGAAGTATGAAGCTGAAAGATATGATGGATTCCTAAAGATCTATGAGTCATCGTCTTTGAAAACCACATCCACTCTGGCCATGCTCAACTTTGGCCAAAGCGTCATCTTTAGTGTCGGCCTCACTGGCATTATGTTACTGGCCAGTAAGGGCATCAGTGCAGGTGAGTGAACCCCGTTTCTGCACAGAGCTTGTGAAGTGAGTGGCGTGGGTTTGTAGAGTTTGTAATCATCATAAGCTCATGGAAGTGTGTATCAACAAAATGCGTTGTGTGACTCCTGTGTGCGTGGGATCGGTGACAGAAACACAATGGGTGGAATATGCGGTACTCAAGCATGAGCCTGACAATAAGAAAACTGCAGGTAAACCCCTAAGTGATCTGAATAATTGAAACTGAATGGGAACAGAACACAGCGAGGATGAAAAAGTGCCATGAATAGAAAATAAAATGGTCTTGATGCAGAAAATGAAATCACAGCAGGGGGAAAAGATTTGGACACTTTCAGCCTTTGTCTGCTTTCAGAGCTTGAATGAAAATTATTTGTGTGTTATTTTTGTTTTTTTTACATTTATTCTCCAAAGAGAGCCACTATAGTTTCAGTAGATGGAGTGTGCCCTCTATGTAAGATGCTGTGTTGTTGTCTAGGCACAATGACAGTGGGAGACCTGGTGATGGTGAATGGCCTGCTCTTCCAGCTCTCGCTCCCACTCAACTTCCTGGGAACAGTGTACAGGGAGACAAGGCAGGCGCTAATAGACATGAACACTCTGTTCACGCTGCTCAGCGTTGACACCAAGATCAAGGTAACCTGTTTGTGAGCTGTAGAGGCAGCTTAAATGTATGAAATCCTGCTTTTAAAAACCTTGTGTCATCCCATATTGTATTAGTAGTCCTTGTGCTGTATTTTGTGAGAAACCTTTTCACAATTACTGTTCTCATGATTTAGTAGTAGCAAAATACTTGCATCTTGTAACGTATGTTACTCTATGTATAGAGTAATTAAAATAAGGGTGTTTATGATTTCCTCATCTGCTGCTGACTCATTTGTAAAAGTTAATATGTACTTTAGACCATATTCTGTCAGGAACCATATCATTTTGTTATTGACCTTGTCGGTCTTTATCATTGTTGATTATTTTGTTAAATTCAGAAGCTCTAAATTGATAGGCATTTTTTATCGAGGAGATTGTTGCAACTAGTAGCTACAGAACTAAGTAACCCCTTAGGCTTAATATTGAGCATGAATGATTCTTTTACAGTTTTTTTAAAATAAAAAAATATTTGTAGTTAATGCATTTCATAAAGCAGCTGCTTTTTGTGTGTTTGTGCTTCTTGGAGAGTAGTAGTTTCCTTGGTCAGTAGGGGAATTATAAATCTGTCTTTGAACAGATAGTGGTGCTACAGGGAGTTTTTGTCGCTGGTCAGTCATGGGTTTTAGATGCATTTTTAGTTAATTCAGATACTTCAAAAAAAAAAGAAAAAATAATAATCATAATAATAATAATAATCTCACTCAATGTCTCATTACTACAAACACCACAGCCATTGTTTTTACGGCATTTTCTTCTGAACCAGCAATAGTTGCATATCTCCACTGGAAACTTTGTGAAAACTGGTTTGTTAAGTGGTGAAACATTCTGTTTATGCTTAGAATCAAATGGGTGAATGTAGTACATTGTAGGTTGTTGGCACTGTTGTCGTGAGTTGTCAGTGTGAGATCAGTGCAGTGGTGTTGTGAAGCCATTATCTTCATTTTGTTAATCTCTTGTCATGTTTACAGCTTTCACACCTCACCATAAGGACACTTTTATATTCTGAAAATACTCCAAGCAGCATATTGTAGCTGGCCACAGGGTCAAAGGACAGGCTTTCGTAGTCTGTTGGAGCTCAATTCACTTGGTCTCACACTTTCATCTGTTTATGTCCAAGTTTTGAGTTTAGTTCTTTCTGTAACCTTTCTGCCCAGTGCTCCACAAGTCTACTGCTATTGCACTGAAGGTTGCTACTTGATATACATAGAACATAAGTAGCAAATGCTACCACTTAAAACGATGCCAATCATCTCTAATATCTGTCATCTCAGAAGGTGAAATTAGTATTTCACTTCTCTACAGTACTTCCTTCTTGAGATTTAAAGTGAATGAGGTTCAACAATAGTTTTTCACTTGTCTCTAAAAGGTATTTCACATTAAAACATATTATAAGGCATGAACTAAAATTGGAACATATTTTTTGTGTACCCTTTGGTTTTAAATCATCACCAAGGACACTACTTAAGATCCTCACACCCATTGAAAGTACACTTGTGCATTAGCGTTCAGGACCAGAGCTATGTGGAGCCAGTGGAGGCTCTGTGTTCAGTATTAACCGCCTTTGCAAGGTGTTGAACTACTATTGCATCATACACGGGCACATTATGCCATTGACTCTTCTATATCGCGTACTTTTAGTCTCAATCGTCTAATCCTTCTGATGATATGCTCTAGGAGAAGGATCTTGCCCCAGCCTTAGCCGTCGAGCCACAGGAGGCCACTATTCGCTTTGAAGATGTCTACTTTGAATACTTGGAGGGCCAAAAAGTGTTAACTGGAGTGACTTTCGACGTGCCTGCGGGTAAAAAGGTGGCTATAGTTGGAGGCAGTGGGTCTGGGTAAGTCTTTGTGCTGTGCCTCATTTATATGTTATCACCTGATATCATCAGGAGGCTGGGGCACTGCAGACAGAGCCATGCTGATAATTTGTTCGACGTTTGGTTTCAGGAAGAGCACCATTGTGCGGCTGTTGTTCCGCTTCTATGAGCCACAGCAGGGAAACATCTACATTGCAGGGCAGAACATCAGAGATGTCGGCCTTGACAGCTTGAGAAAAGCTTTGGGGGTTGTACCTCAGGTCTGATACTCACCTTCACTTACAGAAAAAATAATAAATCCAGTCAGTTTCGCACATCTGTTATACCTTTAATAACACATCCAAGTGTTTAAAACAAATGTACTTTTTAAAGCTAAGGTAAAGTAAAGGACATTAGAATAAGCCACCTTCAGTGATGCTTCCGCTGCGGTGGGTTCAGGCTGATCTGAACAGATGGTACATGAACTGTATTTTTGTCATTTGTGTTTCTCTCTGCCTCCTACCCGTCTTTTATCTGCAGTCCTCTATTTGTGTCCAAGTTGCAAAGATGCTCTTGTTGTCCTCAGGATGCTGTGCTCTTCCACAACACCATCTTCTACAACCTGCAGTACGGGAACATCAACGCCACAGCAGAGGACGTGTACCAAGTGGCGCGCCTTGCAGGCCTCCATGATGCTATCCTCAAGATGCCCCACGGCTATGACACCCAGGTCGGGGAGCGGGGTTTGAAGCTGTCAGGTGGGCTACAAACTGCCTCTTATGATTAATGTCATGCTTTTTATTGTATTTCATACAGTAAAATACAAAGCTACATAAATACATATGCATAATATTATTTTTATATATAATTTTATTTATTTATTTATTTATTTATTTATTTATTTATTTATTTATTTATTTATTTATTTATTTATTTATTTATTTATTTATTTATTTATTTATTTATTTATTTATTTTTTTAATTTTAACTTCCAT
>OMNZ01094011.1:8832-25628 GCA_900303255.1 Lesueurigobius sanzi
TTACATTATTACTATGCAATATTATTTATAAATAAAAAAAAAGCCTACATTACACTGCAAAAATGAATGTCTTGTTTAGTAATGGGGGAACTTTCAGGGTAAGTTAATGTTAAGGTGAACTTGATTGTCCGTGTAGGGAAATTTGTCCTCTGCATTTGACCCATCCTTCGATGCCACTGGGGCTACCTGTCATGAGCAGTGGACTGTAATGGTCAGAATCACTTAGCTGGAGGATTAACGTATTGTGCATGTTTTGGGGTGATGGGATGGAAGAAACCGGAGCATACAGAGGAAACCTATCCAGACACTGGGAGAAACACACACACTCCACACAGAAAGGCCTGCCCAGTCCGGGAATCAAACTCAGGGCCTTCTTGCTGTGAGGCAAGAGTACTACCCATGGTGGCTGAGTGGTGTAAAAACAAAAACAAAAACAACCTTGATATAAGTGACCTGGTGGCTGTAGGGGTGGTTAGCAGCATGGCACCTTTACTTTCCGTCACAGCTGCCATTTCGATGCTTCGATGTACTACTGAATTTCTAGATTTCTTTTTGCAGTGTCATGATTTCTCTTTATAGACCTTTCTCAGCTGACATCATCGGCTAGCGGAACTTAAGTTACATGTGTTGCTACAAGCAATTCAAATCCAAACATTCTCTATCTCCATGCTCTGACCAATCAGAGGCTTTGGTGGGCAGCAAAAGTCACATGACTGAGAAAGGTCTATAGGCTTATTTCATGGCATGCTTCTTCAGCAATAAATCTGTGGAAAATGCCATATTTATTGTTCAATTCTTATTTGGACCGCAGCTTGTCAGGATGATGGTGGGTCCTGACGTCATACCATTTGAGAACCACTGATTTAACCAAACCAGCCAGACAGACGTGTTCCTGCCTTTGAATCACAAAGTAGGAGTGGCTGGCTGGCCAGGTTGTGAGTCATTAATTTGCCTTCTTGAGAGTTGACTTCACCACCAGTAACTTGGTACTTGACTTGGTCTTTCTCGAATCCTTTTAATAAAAAATAAAAATAAAAACTTGACAATTTTCCTAAAAAAAATACATAAAAACATCTCAACAAAAACTTGCAAAGATTTGGACATAAAGCCAATTACTCATGGCGATCTACAAGTACTAGTTCCCACCACTGTGCTTGTATACATGGAAAGGCTTTCAAGATTCACAAAGTGCTTAACATTGTTTACATTGCGTTATTGTATGTAGGGATGTCCCGATTCTAAATTTTGGAGTCATGATTATTGAGGGAGAAAACATTGTGACTTTACGATTTTAAGAAAATACAGAGAATTTCAGCAAAAAGTACTGTCCAAATTTTCACAAAAAGAAACAAGGCATTATATGTATATTTCATTTAATTGTTTTAGTTAAAAACCCATTGATCATTAGCCTATGTTTAAAAAAAATTCTGCCATTATCATATTAAGATGGATTAAATGAATTTGCTCTCTGAACATTGGATTATTTAATCTGACTTGATGTATTTTTGGTGGATTTAACACTGGATGTCGCTCATCAGAAACAACGTCACGATTAACCTACTGTACCTTGAGCTATTATAATCACAGTAATTATAAAATATAATAGAACCGGTTATTCTTGATTGTTCATTCTCACTACTGCCCTGGAGCTGACTGACGGATTCGTGGATGCCCAATTACCTCCTTTTTGACCACCACAAATAATTATATCAGCGGCACAGCTGATACAGTAAAAGCAGAATTGCGTAACTTTCCCCCCTTCTCCCCAGTCTGCAGGTGAGCTGGAGAATGATGAACATACAGCTGGTATCATCATGCAGATGGTGCGCACTGCAAGCCGCTTCAGGTTATCAGGATCAGCTGACGTTCCCTTTAAACGCTTGTCCGGTAAGCACAGTCTTCAAAACAATCAGAGAAGGCTATAAAGAAAAATACCATGTACTGCTCGTACATTGATTTTTACATCACATTATAGACTACAAACTGTGGTATTAGCTTAGTAAGAAATCTTAAAATGGTGGCACTTTTATATTGAGATGTTTTCTCTTGTTTCTTACAGTGATCCTGGATGACTTTGTTTACACAGTAACTGTGTCTGGTCTTAAAGTATTTGTGGTAAAACGGCAACACAACCAGCAAGAGCCTGTTGATGTATGAAATCCAATGTGGTGGCTTTTCTTAGGCCCCACAATTCGTCGCTTCTGTTCAGCTTTTTATCTTGTGTTATGTCTGCAGATCTTTATAAGAATAAAGTGAAAACACCGCAATCTTCAAGATTGTTTATTGTTAATTTCATTACCTTTTATATGCTCCTTTACAAGGATTGGAAGCATGTTATTCCCAATATAAAACCCTTTTTTCAGTTAGAAATAATTCAACAATATAAAAAAATAATAAAGTAAAACATCTTGCAAGAAAACAGTCATTGTCTCCTCTACTTCACATGAAAAATAAATTATATAACTTAGGTTTCACTGTAGAATGGGTTATTGTGCATTTAGGGTAAACTACACCATGAAAACCACAGACATGAAAACTCTAGAACACATTAAATTAAGAACATTAAGAATATGCTGATTAAATTAATCTTCAAAAAGTGTTCAGGCAACCCAGTGACTCCAGAGTCCTTGGAGTCTTTTATGTAGAGAAGAAAGTAGGAAAGCTGCATTCCCCAGTCCCAGTCCATTTGCCATCAGCCGAACAAAAACAGTGCACATTGCTTGTCATGTAGTTTTACAGCTTATCCATCTCCTGGCATAGCCAGTCTAGACCTTCATAAAGGCCAGTTCCTTGCATTGCACATGTTGCTTGGACATACCACTGAGGACAGGGACAAGAGACAACTGTTACAAAATCTGAAAATAAGGACACAAATGATTTTTAATATGAATGATTGGTCTCCGTACCGTCTTGTCTCGGTGGCTATGCAAACACAGCTTATCCGTCATTTCACTCACACCAATTGCATTGGGTAGATCTTGTTTGTTAGCAAAAACCAGAACTACAGCATCTTTCAACTCGTCTTCATTAATCTAAAAAGGTATGGTGTGAGGAAGTGCTACATAAATGTTACAAGCAAAATATTGTCATAGCAAGGTTCATGGTAAAAAAGACTTAATACAATTTATGCAACTAAACAATATATTTAGTGGGGGAAAAAAATCATACCATTTTTGTCAGTTCTTCTTTTGCTTCGGCCACTCTCTCTCTATCGTTACTGTCCACTACAAAGATGAGGCCCTAAAACAGTACAACAGTGTTATGAATAACAGCTTTAACTCCGTGGACAACCAGCGATGTCTGCCTTTACCTGTGTCTTCTGAAAGTAGTGTCGCCACAGGGGCCTTATCTTGTCTTGACCACCAACATCCCAAACAGTGAAGCAGATATTTTTGTATTCAACGGTTTCCACATTGAAACCTTAAAACACACACATAATTACAACTTCAGTGAATTATTATATGCAGTCATTACACAACAGGTAACAGTTAGGCAGGTTATAAGCTCCATGATTTCACTGTAGAATTCAAGTCCAGTTTGAACAAATGTGAGTTGTCTTGTCATTTCTTAGTTTTTAGTCTTCCAAAATAGAATCTATTATCGTAGGCAAAGATTCTTCAGTTTTCATCTGTACTCTGTAGTTGAAGTGTAGGATATCTCGATCTTAGTCCAAAGAAACTCTTATTTATATTTAATTATGCCCAATGTATTACAATGCCCAGTATCAACAAATACAAAGGACAATTATTAGTCAGTCACTGATGACAAGTATAACCTTTCCGAACATCCGGGCATTTCCCCATACACACCAATGCAACGCGACCCAGTGTCGGTGAAAACAAAACCGATATCCATTCATATCGCACTTTTATAGGCAATTTAAACATTGCATCAAAATGAAAAACTGGGACAACTGAGACAGAGGTTGTGTAAAACTGGGACAAATTAATAAATTCACAGGGACATGGGACAGAGGGCTCAAAACTGGGACTACTGAGACAGAGGTTGTGTAAAACTGGGACAAATTAATAAATTCACAGGGACATGGGACAGAGGGCTCAAAACTGGGACTGTCCCGGGTAAACTGGGACGTCTGGTCACCCTACAAAGACCCTCTCAAACCAAATGGTAACCACTCAAAGTCCAATGCATTCTTATGGCGGAGAGCCGTGTTTTCACCGACGCTTGATTTGTGACGTCATGTCGGAAAGGTTGTACACTGTTGTGAATGTTGTAGAAATCCTTCTCCTTAATTCACTTAAATATAACTTTTAAATAACGTGTTATTTTCAATGCTGTGTGTGCCCTGTGTAGGCTGAACTTTACCGATTGTAGGGATAGTGGTGACAATCTCTCCAAGTTTCAATTTGTACAGAATGGTTGTTTTCCCAGCAGCATCCAAACCAACTGAAAATGTAAAGATAACGATGTCTGAACACACATGACAACTTGATGCAGGAGAAAATCAACACGGAAGTAGTTTCTGTTGCTTGTTTGCATAATTATGTTACTTACCCATCAGTATCCTCATCTGTTTTTTGCCAAAAAACCTGCTAAACAAAGTTGAGAAGGTAAGTCCCATTTCATTCAAAAGTCGTGCAAAGAGAGCAACGTCCTGGTGAAAAGTTTAGCTAGACCCAGCTCCCAAAGTAAAACAGCGGGGATGTGGGAGTGGCCGCTTGCTGGTGTTGCCACGTACAACCATTCCAACGTGGAAGAGACGACGTAACCAGCTCACTCAAAAAAGCCACGCAATCAAATCTACAGTGTGTTAAGTTTGTAAAATTGACACGTAATCCACACAATAAGTGGAATCAACATTATTTTTTATAACAGCTTCGTCAAAATTGCGCGTGAAATCAGAAATATCGGCAACCTTTAAACGCACCAGCCGATCTCCTCCTGTTCCGGTTTCAAAGTGTCATGGCAGCTTTTTGGACCAGATCACCGCTACGTCGATGATATTATGATCGAGTGCAGCTTTTCTTAAACCTTAAACCGCAACTTAAATTAAAATTGTGATGTTTGAGGTCTTCGTGATATCAACACTGCCGATGATTGGTAAGATACGTTGTCTATTTGCCTACTTCACCAAATGTTTTCAGGTTGCGTTCATGCAATATTCACCGCATTCAAAAGTTGACGGCAGCTGGAAATTCTGTCCTGGTAACTGTAAAAAAAAATAGCATGATTTCTAGTCTTAGTTTATTATTGCTAATTTCTTTAATTCCTGGGCCAACCCACATGAAACAAACCGTCACGAAGCTCAATGACTTCTCTGTCAGCAGCACATAAGAACTAGATCTAATTATTTCCTCATGCATGCGTCCAAAAGTGGTGACAACATTCAAAAACATGTGCATGATGTGGCCAGTAGAAGGGACTTTCAGCCATAAGAATAATATAATTTGTGAATCCAATCACTACCAAATAATACATCTGTAAATTCACCATTTATGCTGCTGTCTCGTTGTGTTAAATTACTATTATATTAAATTGTTCTATCTTATTCTATTTTTATACATGCCTTTATAGTTCTATATTTTTTATACCCTTTTCCCATAGTTTATTATTTATCATTATTACAAGTTCAAGTACAAGTTGCATGAGAACATTGAAGAAAATTCCTAGTCTGTGAAACCTTCATTGACAATGGCAATAAATTCTATTCTGATTCTGATAATGATCAAGTTAAAACATTTGTCAATTTTCTTTTTGGAAATTTCTCTCAAAAACTGTTTCTCCCCCATAGGATTGTATTGGCACCTGTCCTCCAACTTGAATAGAATTCTGCAAAGTGAATGCAACCTGTAGATAGTTCTTAGGAAAAAAAACTAAACGGCTCCTTTAAACTGCATTTGACAAGTTAGACGATCCATTCCACCAGAACATAGTTAACGCAATCTGTCACATTCAGACACATGATAAGCAGCTGCTGCTGGTGGCTTTCCATGTTGGATGAGACCTATCAATCGCAAAGTGATTGATGCAGCTGTCATCCATCATGATGCTGCCCAGTCGGTCAGAAAAGCCTCAAAAACACTGAAAAGACCAAGGTGTAACGTAATGACAATGTGACCGATTGTATTTAATGGTTTTGCTGAATAGTTCCTCTGGTTCTGGCCTTATGTATAAGTAGCAATTGTGAAACATCAAAGCCTGTCATATTTTATGAGATTACATATGTTAAAAGTTCATTGTACATTTCAGATGGGGATTCTTGAGACCTGAGGATTTCTAAAGATGTTCCGTCTCTTCTAAATATTGTGATATAATTACATTGGAAGAGTGATGGAAAAGTTTGGCATGAGTTTTGGGGGTGGCTCCAACAGAAAGGAGCTCCAGGATACAATAGAGTCCCAGAAAAAGCAGCTTGTCCAGTATCAGACTCGTTTCAGAGATGTGGTACGTGCATACAAGAGCTTGCTGAAAGAAAAAGAGGCTTTGGAGGCCAGTCTGAAAGTCCTGTCAGTTTCTCAGGACGTGAACCAACCCCCCCAAAATGTGGACATGAGGGCTGATCTTCCTGATGATCGCTGTTCGCAGCACAGTGAAGACAGTGTTGATACAACAGCATCTATGGACATGCCTATCAGTATCACTGGTGACACTTTTCGAGAGGACCAAAGTGAGGAGGAGCAGGCGGAGCCACCTGCTGATGCTAGTGGCACAGAGAGTGGAGTCAGCCCGACTAGCAGCTGTGACATAGGGGAGCAGCAGAGAGCCACTCCTCCACCAGGTCCAGAGTCTGATCGCAGAGTTCTACAACTGAAGGCTCAACTAAACACACTAACCAGCTCTTTGGCTACAGTTACGCAAGAGAAGTCCCGGATGGAGGCTAGTTTTTTGGCAGACAAACGTCTACAGAAGCAGGAGGTGGAGGACCTGCAAGACCAGCTTCAGAGTTTGAAGAAACAACATGAATCAGAGCTTCAGTATCTGCAGGAGCAGCTCGCAGAGAGTCGTGCTCGGATCATCACACAGCAGCATGAGAGGGGTCTGGAACAAGGAGATCACGCCTACCAGCTTAAAGAGCTACAGCGGATCCTGCAGCAGGAGAGAGATCTGCGTCAGGATGCAGAACTGCGGCGCCAAGATGCTGAGCTGCACCTTCAAGAGGCCACAGCTGCTCTTGCTCTGACGTCTCAAGCTATAGACCGAGGGACAGAGACTGAAGCTCACCTGAACCTACTAAAGGAGGAAAAAGTCGAGCTGGAGAGAAGACTAAAAGCATCTGAGGAGATCCAAAAGAAACCTGATCCAAGAATGGGAGAGCTTCAACAGGAGCTGACAGAGCTCAAGAAACATCTTCAGCAGCAGATGAACAATGAAAACAAAAAGGTAAGATTTTTTTTCATGTGAATTCACATGTTTGGGCTGTAAGGTGGTACAGCGGTTTGCAATCTCACCTCACAGAAGGTTCAGGGTTCTTACACAGGTGGGGGTGGGGTGATTTTGTAGTTTGCAAGCTCTCCTCCTCCAAGCCTGCATGCTTTATAAAGACAGGCAGTCTGGGGGTCAGCGTCATCGCCTTGAGTTCTGAAGGGCATGATTGACAGACAGATTAACCAATCAGAGAAATGCATGGTTGAACCAACATGGTGACTTAATGTGTGCAAAAACATTCAATTTAACAAGAAATTGCTCTGAAAAAAAGGCAAACTACTAAACTATTTTAATTTAAAGTTCTGAATAATACGCAATTTGAGTGTTCTGCATTACAAATCTGCATCTGTGATCGGTCCTCCATTTGAAAGAGCGTCTGGCTAGCCAGGCTATTCTCCCCGTCTTTCCGTCAGGGTCCTGTGTTCCCTACCACAAAAATTATGTGCAGTAGGCCTTCCTTATGGGACTTTCCTAAAAAGACTTTCAAAGATCTCACGGAAATGATCTTAGCTAAATAAAAGTGCAGTATAATAAAGCTGTCTTTACGGCTTATGAACTTACTGAATGTCACATTAGTAAAGCACTATTGTAAACATGGCTTTTGTGTAAGATGAAGAACTCTGGCTCTTACCTTTCAGGTGTGTGAGGCTGAGGAACGCGAGCGTAACCGTGCTCAGGCTGAGGAGCAAAGAGTGGCGGCTCTTGAGCAGCAGGTGTCAGAGTTGTCTGAGCTGCTGGGCTCTTGTGAGAAGGCAAAGCAGAGGGATCAGCAAATAATTCAAAGACTCAGAGACAGAACCCTTCAGTTGGACACAGAGAATAAGACTCTGGCCATCGCTGCTTCAAGCAGGATGACCATGGATGTCTTCGTAGATGACACCCAGCTGGATGTGACTGCGCTGAAGGAGAAGCTGGAAAAGGTTAAAAAGCTGCTAGTGTTGGCAAGTCAGAGGAACCCAGAGCAGACAACACACATCGAAGCCTTAACAGATCCAGAACTGTGCAAAGAAAAAGCCTCAGTGCAGTACTACCAACAGGAGCTAAGACAGCTCAAGGATGAGTTTGAACGGTACAAGGTCAGAGCTCAGGTGGTGCTCAAGAACAAGAATGCTAAAGATGGCTCCCAGACCAAAGAGCTGGAGGAGGTGAAGGACCAACTGGCTGAACTCAAAGAGAAGTACATTAATCTGCGCATTGAGAGTGACGAGGCTGAGGCCAAGCACCGAAAGGAGCTTGAGGAGCGGCAGAATCAAACAATTTCTCTGCAGCACAGTCATAAACAAGAAGTAGAGCGACTAGAAGCTCTGCATCGTGAAAACCTACTTAAACTAGAAGCAGAGCTACACAAACAGAGAGAGAGGACCATGGCTCTCCTGGATGAGAAGGACAAGGAGCTGGAAACCCTTCGTGCAGTGGCCCTGAGCTACAGCCTGTCTCAGCGGGGCTGTAACATCAGCGAGGGCAACCGTCTGTTAGATAATCAGGACATGAATGAACAGTATAGTGAAGAGGATATAATTAGTCAGGCCTTGCTGCGAGCCACGCCCAATGAACCCACAATATTGCTGTACGCAGAGCAGCTGGCCAGGAAGGAGGTGGAAACAGGAGCACTGCGTCGGCAGAAACATCAGCTGGAGGAGGATATCCACCAGCTGCAATCCAGACTAATTGCTAATGGAGAACATCATGAAGAGGAGATGGCTGATCTGAGGGGTCAACTTGATAAACTTTTTAGAGACCAAAGTCGGGAAGGAGCCAACATGGAGTATCTAAAAAATGTCATCTTTAAATTTCTAACTTTGCAGGATGTAAGTGGGCGACAACAGACACTTGGTGCTATTCTGACCATTTTACACTTCAGTCCCCAAGAGAAACAGGCAGTGCTGAAGCTGCAGGGGGGGCCGTGGTGGAGCACTGCAAAGAGATAGATCACTATGATGCTTGTTTTAATTTAAGACTAAATACAGTATATGATTATCAGGCTGTATACTCTAGTTTTACTGTCTGATCAAATAAAACTGAGCTTTTTAGACTTGAATAACCATGTGATGTACAAAGCCAACAAAACACCATACACTTTAATACTTCAAGTAGTTTACATCTTGCATAATCTCCTACCAACCTTGCACATTAAAACACGTGCTTGGCCAGTTTTGGTTGCATTTGAGATATTCATACAAAGCTACATGCATATAGAACTATGAAAACTTATAAATCCCTCATGTGGTAAACCGTTTCAAGTCTAGTACACAGCTTGCTGTCAACATTTCAACATTCCAATGTTAGTGGGAATAACAAATTACTAAGTGGCCATAATTGCTGGTTGAAGCTGCCTAATGATTTGATTAAAAGATAGTATTTCAAACAAATCCTCAAGTGCTCAAGTATACACCAACCTTCTAACACAATTCAGATTAAGAGATGTGGCATCATTTCCTGTAAATCAAAAACGTGTAGCTCAGTACTTATTTGTGGCATAATTTATAACATTAAGTCAATACTAAGTTTTAAGTAAGACAAATTAAATCCTGAAATGGCCCTTTCCTTGAGCCAGAGGAGATTGTAAAAAAATTGTAATTATAAAAAAAGAAATGTACAGTATAGCTGGCTTTAGTCCCTCAAACAAGCCTCAGAAAATGCTAATTCCTTTGCTCTGCTTGTATTTGTAGTTGACATTATTGTGAGTTGAGCAGCGTCTGAAGATCCTCTGGCAGTGAGCTCATGATGGACTTTATAAATGTATCCAACTTGTCCATGACACCGTCTCTGACCTGAAGCTGCTGTTGACGAGCTTTAGCCTATGAAACAACATTATTATTAATCAGACAGTGGAATTTATCACTGTACTTGTGGTATATCTAACACATTTCTGCGGTTTTCTTACCATCTTCTCTCTGAGTTTTAGAATCACATCTACAATTTCCACTTCAGATTTGTCTTTGGTCCAGCCGATCAAATCCTGCAACAGACCGGATATCAAAAACGATTTCTGATTCACATTTTGATCTCGATGCTGGAAATTAAAGCGTTCCTTACGGCGTCACAGATGACCTCCAAGTGCAGGCTTTCCAGTTTTTGGGTCATCTCCTTCTGCCGCTGACGATACCAGCCGTCAAAATTTGGCGATCTAAAGAACTTCCTGAAAAAATGTGGGTATGCAAATTATTTTTAGATCTATGTTGAGAATAGGGCTGGGCGATATGGGCAAAAGATCACAATTTTCTTAAGTTTAAATCACAAATCTCTCATGATTCATGTGTATATTGTTTTGTAAAAGGTGACTAAAGCGATCTGCTTCTTCTTTGGTTTAGACCTGGTGTTGTAGTGGCTTAGTTTTGGTTAAGACCTGTTTTAGTCCCAGTTTCAGTTTAGTCTTAGTTTAGTCCTGGTTTAATCCTGGTTCAGTCGGTCATATTGTCCAAGTTTAGACCCGATTTAGACCCAGTTATCCCTTGGTTTATTTCTGATTGAGCCCTTGGGTTTGGACCTGGTTTAGTCCTGGGTAATCATTGTTTTGTTTGTCGGTCCCTGGTTTAGTCCTTTTTAGTTTGGTCCATGTTTAGACCCGGTTTAGTTCAGGGAAATTATAGGTTTGTTCTGTCCCTGGTTTAGTTTGGTCCTGGTGTAGACCTTGATTTCAGTCTCTGCTTTAGTCCGGTTTACTTCTTGGTTTAGTCCTGGTTTAATCAAGATTCAGTGCGTTCTATAGTCTGATTTTAGACCTGGTTTAGACCGGCGGCACGGGGGCAGAGTGGATAGCGCTCTTGCCTCACAGCAAGAAGGTCCCGGGTTTGATTCCCGGCCCGTGCGGCCTTTCTGTGTGGAGTTCTCCCCGTGTCTGCATAGGTTTCCTCCGGGTGCTCCGGTTTCCCCTACCAATAAAAAAACATGTACAATAGGCCAGGATGAATGAGAGTGAGTTTGTGAGTGCGAATGTGGGACAACGGATGGAGATTAGCCCAAGGCTACAATCCGGAGTGGCGTGTTCACATGCATTCTTCATGTGCACGCACTGTCCCAACCAAATAAACCAAACAAACCTAGTTTTCTCCTGACCGTAGAAGCAGTGAGTGGACAACAGTGTTTGAGCTCAGAGTTGCGTTAAACAGAAAAACCACTGGATATGCTCTCAAAAAAGCAGATCGTCATGGAGACCAGATCACAATTTGATTTTTATCATCATATCGCCCAGCCCTAGTTGATAAAAGATGCTGAATCTCAATGGGATATTAAAGTTAAATTAAAATGTCTAAAGCTTACCTATACAGGCCCATCCAATCACCTTTTAACATGGACGTCAGCTGCGGTCCACTGTGGTCGAGTGTGGCCATGAACTCTTCCTGGTTGAAGGGGCGAATCTGCGGGGGGGTCTGACCAGTGTATTTTCATATTGTTTATTTTGTATATCCATAACAAACACGAATTTATGAATGCACTCCTAGTTTACCTTCCATGGAGTCACTGATCTCTGCAGAGGCATTAGGCTGGCCATGTATCGCTCCTAATGGACAACATGGAAAAGTACAAAATTAAATCTCAGTTTTTTATTAAAAAATACATTTAAAAATCTAAAATGTATAGAAATATTTACCAGAGGAATGATAAAGCTCTGTGTGAGCTCTAACAAGTGTCTTCTTAATAGGGCACTCTGTACCTCAGGCGGCCTCTTCCTCTGAATGCCCTTGAATACCATCCAGAAACGTTACTCTTATTTAATAAACTATCAACAAACATTGAGTGTTGCAAACAGTTTATATATTACCTTAAGTAGTCTTTTAATAAGAATTTTATCTTTGTGTAAAAATGTCTTGTATGCTGTGTAAATCCCTGTAGACAAACGGCTTGTTTAATTTTTGTTATTAACAAAGCAATAACTGTGGGGAAAACAGATGTACCTGGTTTAGTATCAAGAGTTTTTAATTTGATCAGTTTCTTCACCTTAACTTGTTTGGGTAGATCGCCTAAAAAGAGGTAAATAATAATAGGAACGAAATAAAATAAACAATATGGCCAAAACTCACAAATTACCTGCCATCTTGATTTCACCAAGTCTTAGGATATGGGGCCAACTCTGGAAGGTCTTGATAAAAAATGGATTTGTGACTCCAAGAACCACATTAGGACTAAATAACGACAGACATGTTTAGTTTAGTGTGGCATACAATTAGCAGCTCGTTTTAATCACAAACTAATTACTCACGGAGCCTGGGTGCGAGTAGTGTACTCTCTGAACTCGCTGTCATGAATGGTGAAGTATGGACGAAAATCGCAGCAGAACTTTAAAGGACAAATGGAGCTGATGAAAGAGGACATTTTATTACAGGAATCAAAACCATATTCTGAAATACACAGAATATGGCCATCAATCACCTCACAAGAGCCAACACTGTTTCAGATGACACTGTAGGAGAAGGGGCAATGACCACCAGTGGTTCCCCAAGAAGAACAAGTTCCCAGAGCATCTGTAGGTGAATCAACATCGGCTGGAAACATCTGAAAACATTAAAAGTGCAGTATGTCAACACATTGCACAAACTGTAAAAAAAAACAACTACAACAATACTGACTTGAAGAGTTCCAGTTCATGAATTGTTGGCAGCACAGTTGGAGCTGGTAATAGGTTCTGTTGAGGAAAAACAACAAACATCAGTGACTGGGGTTGTAAATGGACAAACCTCACGCTCACCTCTTCGGCGGCATGTCGGATTGGACTCCCTCCTGGTTTGTCTGACTTTGAAGGAATTCGCACCTGAAATATGAATAAACAAATACACAAAAAAATGAGCACAAAAAGTCACATGCTATTGCACATTGTTTATTTTTCATTATTGTATTTAGCTTTCGGTTTAGGGTGTAACCTTATAACCTTATATATGAGAAACAATCTGTACCTGTAAGGCCACACCAATCACAGGCAGGTTGAGGGTCATTCCTGGTACAGGTTTAGGCCACTGGTCAATCTCATTACAAACTACAATGACAAGTCAAAAGTACATACATAAGAATACACCAAAAAGGCTTTGATTAATTGTTGGTGACTTTTAAATGTCGCTTTGACCTGTTTCAAGACAAGGCTCCAACTTCTCAAAGTACTCCGGGGCAATAATTTGCAGCAGTGAGTGAAACAAGGCTGTGTAGGGAAGCCTGCTGAGGAGCACCAAAGACTGAAACAACACGCAACTAGTTAGCAAAAGAAATCTGCATTGCTTATCACGTGAAACAAACCTTCTGGAAATATCCTCGTTTCACAGAGACATCCTTCACTTGTCTGAAATAAACATAACCAAAAAAATGGGATACTTCTTTCTGTGGAGGAAAACATATAAAATGCAATGATCATTAATTCATGTTATACAGTATTAGTGCTAGAAATTGATAAGACAATCTTATGACCATAACCTGCAGAGTTGCAGGGGCATCTCTGTTGTAAATCTCTCCATCCCTTGAACCTCGTCGGCCGACAGACTGCCGCATCCTGAAACTGAACTGTGTGTCTCCAAGGCATCCTGCAACATAAAACACAAGCTGAAGATGAAATATTGTCACTCAAAGGGGCAGGCCTGGATCTACAAAAGGGTCTATTACAACATTATTTGAAAATGTTTAGATCCAGTGCTAAAAAGGATTTCTGTGTGCGAGTACCTGAATAAGAATCAGGAAACGACAGGTAACAAATGCTGGTTTTCTAAAGAAAATCACAAAAGAGTACATTAACTTAAAACTAAAATAAAAGTGAATACATTTAATTAATAATAAAAAAATAACATATACTTACTTCTTTCTCTGTAAGTTTCACATTCTGGGGATAGAGGAGCTAAAAAAAAAGCCAAAAAAGATTAGGGCTACAGCCAATTGTACGCATTGAAAACAAAATGTTTAATAACATTAAACTACTGTAATAGATTAAGAACCACCCACATATGATTCATATGTGAACATTTGATCGGGACTACTTGAATTAATCAATGTCATTCAGAAAGTCTTCAACTATTTTGACAAGTTGTGTTCATAGAATAACTTGTACATTTATTAATGTTTTGGTCGTGTATCCATCCCTCGAACAGCCATCCGCACCTGCTCAGCTGCCTGACTAGAGATGCTAGTAGGCTAGCTAGCTCTGCTGTGCCACCTATGTGCCACCTTACCTCTATGGCTTGTCCAAGCTCCAGGTCGAAGGTAACCACACAGACGCACTCCATCCAAGACGAGAAGCGGGCCCACAGACACCGACCATCCGCCCCCAGAGTCTCCTCATGCCGTGAGCAAACGGAGCCTTCCAGCGGGTTCATGTTGAGTGTCTGACAACAACAGTGAGTGCCTATGAGCGTTGAGTTTGTCGCCCCCTATTGGATAAAAAGCATAACGCTATCACGTTGCCTTCAAGTGGTATCGAAATTATGGTAAATACCACTTGTCAAGTATATTTTCAACTGAAAATCTGGGAAAGAAAATGATAAAATAATGCTTTATGTAGCCGACTGTTATGAAACCTATTATTTCAGCATACGCACTTTTAATCTGATCTTTATTTCCATTTAACGTCATGTGAATTAATAAAAAGCCTAACGTGTTATGCTTGAGCAAAGCCGATGCAGGTATATGTTGGTCGGCGATTTGTAGACAACAACTAGGTACATGTACACGTTTACTTTGTATTAATTATTGTGTGTTTTCAAGTTTTAACTTTTCTACGACCACAAAAGCACGTAAGCACAGCACAATGCACCGTAGGGTCATAACGTCGAGGTCTTCAAAAGCACTGCGTGGGCGTACGCGGAGCCCATAAACATTATCGATCGTTTAAAAATGCAATTCAAGCAACAAGCAAAACACAGCAACACAAATAATGATCGTAAATGGTATTGATCGTAAACCTTAATTTTGAAAATGCCGGCGGCGGAAGCTCTTGGCGCGTGTTCCGTCTAATGAAAGGGGGCGCTCACCATAGTTATACCACACAGACCAGCGGGAGCGGCGGCAGACACTCACCACTAGTGCTCTGAAACATTACACTGTTGTCTCTCGCCTTCACCCTCTCTCTCTCTTCAGCGTTTTTACAGGTCCTACCATCATGTCTGCGGACCCGTGCTCCTTCTCATCCATCAATAGTTGTCTCACCAAACACCTGAACCTGTCCCTCAGCGTGGACTTCGCCAAAAGGGTGCTCAAAGGCCGGGCGTCACTGACGGTGGAGGCTCTGGAGAACCGCTTCTCCGCTCTGGTACGTCACCTTTACCCCTCTAATGCACGCGCTGGCAAATATATCATAACATACTATTGGATTGGGTTTGACGCAGTTGCATGCGAGCTGTTTATGGGTGAAACATACACCATTTTGCAAATTAAGAGAACTTAGCGAAGACTACATTATATTTGTTTTCTCTTTTGGTTGTTTGTCCAGTGTAGCCACATTGGAATTTTAATTTGAACCTTGGTGTTATTATTGGCAAACGGAATTGTCTTCAGTGTGCTTTTGGACTTTGATTTGAAGGTGTGTAGCTGTAGGGTAAAACTGGTGAATACTTCAAGAAAAGTGCAGTATGCTTAAAAATGCACGTGTAATAAAGCATTGTATGGCCTGTTAATAATTTGTTGTTACAGAAATATATTACTTTTTTCAGTAACTGGTAACAGTAACTGGAGAATATAATATATTCTACAGTAATACAGTAATATATTAGTCATTACAATTGAAGTAACTCAAGTTACTTTAAGTTAGAGCAACTTCCCCCAAATAAGATAGAAGTGACTTGTGAAGCTAATTTCGTCAAAACAAAACAAGAGAGAATGGAGACGACTGAGGAAAAGGAAGTCTTTGATTACACTTTAGATCGGTGGCATTATTCTCCCTTTTTTATTTATATTTTGTTTATAGTTTATATTTTGCTAAAAGTTACTCAAAAGTAACTCAACGTAGTGTAACTCAGTTACATTTTTGAGACAGTAATACAAAACATGTTACATTTTAAAAGCTGTAACTAGTAATATAGAATATATTACAATTTTTAAGTAACTTGCCCAAACCTGGTCATTACTGGAACAATCCATATGAAACAAAAACTGGTACAGGGTTCACTTTCTTTCTTTTTCTTTTCTCACATATATGTCCAAAAGTTGTTGCAATTTTCCAAAATTATGTGCATGTTTTTAGGCAGATGAAAAAAGTAAAAAAGATTAATATGGCAGGTTTGTAGATCCAAACACTATATTAATAATGGCCAGGTTCTATTGTGGATGTTCTACTGTACACTGAACAAAAAAATAAACGCAACACTTTTGTTTTTGCTCCCATTTTTTATGAGATGAACTCAAAGATCTCAAACCTTTTCTACATACACAAAATAACCATTTCTTTGAAATATTGTTCACAAATCTGTCTAAATCTGTGATAGTGAGCACTTCTCCTTTGC
>OMNZ01094012.1:2556-12802 GCA_900303255.1 Lesueurigobius sanzi
AGTTTAGACATGTTCTGACCTGGTTTAGACTAGACTGGGTTAGGGTTGGTTTAGTCCTGGAATAAACCTTGTTTAGACCTGGATCAGTTCTGGTTTATTCTTAGAATAAACCATATTTAGTTATTGATTAGTCCTGGATAAAGTTTAGTGCTGGTTAAATCATAGTTTAGTCTTGGTTTTGCCCTGATTTAGTCCTAGATTAGACCTAACTTTAGTCCTGTTTTAGAACTCGTTTGGACCCACTTTAATCCAGGATTTGAACGGGTCTTGTGTAGAATTGTTAAATTTACAGAAAAAGGATCATCTCTGGTGATGTGCGCCAATTCAACAAGTTTGCGGGCCACCAAAAACTGGTCTGAGGGCCACATTTGGCCCCCGGGTCGCACTTTGGACACCCCTTCCCGAAACTTTTGAGCACAACTCTATATATATTTGGTAACATATTTTGTTCACATAATGGTGAATCAAACTACTAATAACTAGATGTCCAAAACCCCTCTGAAAAAATGTTTACAACTAAGATATCAACAAATTAAAAAACACATTTAAACCTGACATCATCCATTCACTGGTTCATTGACAAAAATCAATATATGCTTGTAATTTTCTCTTTGTCTAGGTGTATTTTTAATGACCAGATCTATTTTAGTGAATCAGAAATATGAAGTCACTTGTTATGGATCAAACTGATTCAACTTTACTTTCACTGGTGTCCCCTGTAGAGCACAGTAATGAATATCTAAAACTATATCTGTTTTTGCAAATGAACTCTTACCTTATTTTTACAACATAAAATGAATATTCAGCAGCAGTGTCTCGCTGTAAGAAAATAAGCATTGCCCTGAAAAGTAAATCTCCATACTAATCAGTTTCTATTATGCGCTACATGCAGGAACAAAAGTTGCTTACCGTTCACAGACAGATATATTGTACCTTTACGCTCACACAGGTTGCACGCTGACACTGAAGTAGCACTCTCCACATGGCGCAGGTGCAGCTCTGCAGCAGCCCTCGCAGCATCACGACATGTTGGTCTGCTCCCCACCTGTCAGCCCTCTGCCATGATTGATCACCTCTCGACCGCCGAGGGTGCACGTGGGGGTGCGAGAGCGTGCACGCGGCCCGCCAGGATCCGCCGGCGTGGGTTGCGAAAGGGTGGCGCGGCCGGGGCCAGGTTAAGGCATGTTTGTTTCCATCGGAGCAGAACCGCGCTGAGACAAAGCCGGTGATCCATTTCCCCAGGGGCCAAAGAGATCCGTCTCCGTGGAAACAACCCCCCTAAAAATACCCTGTAGGGCGACTGGGTGCAGGCTGCGGTGCGGGACGTGGCTGCGCTTTTTTATTCGTGATGGATGGTACGGAAGGGCTGAACAATCATGCGTGTGTGGTTTAAATCTCCTGGTAATGCGGGGGTGAATGGGGTGTAGTCATGCACGCGGCTGGCTTTTGCTTAGTGCGTTGTCAATGGGGCTGTGTACGTCAAACGCACATTGGGTCAAGGTGGTGGGGGGAAATATCATGACTTTAAGACTGGCTTGGATGTGAACTACTGGATTGTTTCCCTCAGAATTAAAACAATGTACTGTGGTGTAGGAATCACCTGAATAAATTATGAGATTAAACCCTCATGTTGTGTTCCAGTCAAATTTGACTGATTTGAAAGTCTTATCTCTGAAAGAGATAATTTCTTTGTACACAAATACAATCCTCCTGGTGAATTGTTGAACATGAAATGAACACAACATGATTAGGCCTTTTAGCTTTGATCACAGCACCATTTGCTGTGGCATTGTTTCAATAAGCTTCTGCAATGTCCACAGATTTGTTTCCATCCAGTGTGGCATTCATTTTTCACTACAATCTTGTATTGATGATGAAGAGTGTGAACACTGAGCAAAGCCTTCTCCAGCACATCCCAACTATTCTCAGTGGAGTTAAGATCTGGATAATGTGGTGGACGATCCATGTGTGAAAATGACCATTCACACTCCTGAACCACTCTTTCATGACATGAGCCTGATGATGGGATCTGATGATGGGATTGTCATCTTGGAATATGCCTGTGCCATCAGAGAAGAAGAAATCCATTGATGGAATAACTCATAAATAATAATTCAGGATGTTCATGTTTCAGCTGATCTTGTTCTTTGGGCAGATAGTAGCCTGGCCTTAGCCATCCGTAAACTCCGGTCAATTATCATTTTCCCTACATGTACGTCTGGGTCTGATCTCAGTGGCTGCGTTAACATCGGTTGAATTGCGTCGGACCATTCAGCGAGCGGGAGGCGGGTGTTGTAGGCCAGGTTAGCGAGTGGGTAAAATCAGATCCAATCGTTTCAAACTTTAAAAGGAGTTGACTCCTTCCACCTGAAAACGGAGATCAATTGTGTAGGGCCAGACCCTCTGTACGAAATGAGTACGAGGGGATGGTAAGACCAGGCTAGGCAAATAGTGCTGCTGAAGCTAAAACTGACAAACTGCACATTATAATACAAGAATCAGAAACAACAAATAGTTTATTGAAGAATGAAAGGTTTGACCTTAGTAGAAGATCATCCATCCATCTTCTTACGCTTAATCCGTGGCCGGGTCGCAGGATCACATTGCACCGGTCCCTTATGGCTCCTCCTGCACCAGCCCTTATGGCTCCTCCTGCAGGAGGACGGCCTCACGATGCTTCTTCACCTCTGGGCGACGTAACCAGCCTTGATGGTCTCATCATAAGGCCTAGTTTATACTGCCACAGCCTCTGCTGCTCTCATGATGCCGAGCCAAATCCTTTGAACTTCAGCGTTGCTCCCCTGCATTCACGTCGCGATGTATTTTATATTTATTTATATTTTGAACATAAAAAATGACACAAAAGCACTAAAACAGGAGAGCAATATATTTATCGAAAATCACTTGGAAGTGGAAGATTGAAGGTGTTTGTTTCTGTTTCCTGGTGGTGCGCATGGATCAGCCAATCACAGCTCTTGTGTTTGACGTGAAGTGACTTTTTTGACGAGGTGCGCGTTCGCAACACATCCGCGTGTCCACTGCTGCAAGCTCTGTGATTGGCTGCAAGGTGCGTTCAACGTAGACAGGAGGCGTGAATGGCCGACTATAAACTAGGCTTCCAGAGCTTCTGAACCACTCTTGGTCTGACCCATTCAAGATTCAAGATTCATTCAAGATTGTTATTTGTCAAACCACGTGAATGGTTTGAAATTATGTTTTTCTCATCCTTGATTGTTTGCCATGGGAGACCCTACCAGGAGCTTAAAGCCCCAGACAACAGAGCTCCTAGGATCACTCAGGTGCTCAAACCTCTCCACCCAGGAAGACGTCACCCGAAATGTGTGATTGAAAGATAGAATTACCCTTACAACTATTTTTTGATTATTTTGAAGGACAAAGGTTCATTACATGACTTTTAATGATCGTGCTTTTTATTTCAACATAACATTTTCACATGCAAAGACCTAAAAGAGAGAGCAGATTTTTTAAAGTTCATTGCAAATGTCAGGACTCCTCTGCCTTGAGCTGTCGCAACACGCTCAGACTGATATCTGGAATGACAAGACTCCACAACATTTTTTAAATGTTTTTTTTAGTATGCGCCATCAACAGAACATATTTATTTTTCATGCAAACGGATACTGGCATGTGTCACAAGCTGTACTCTATCAGCATCTCTATCACGTTCTCCCTCATTTATCTGAATCATTGATAAAGGCTCTATTTCTGTCGCCTTTATAAGTCCCTTTCCATTTAGTTGCATGTCGGGTAAGTTGCCGTGTAGAGCGAGGCATATTCATATTCCATACATTTACACAAAGTGACTTTCTTCTTCGCCCAAGTCAGTAATAGTCCGGACATAATCTCCGTGCCACAGCAAAGGACACGCCGCGCTGATGGAAGCCGAACATTCATCAAAAAGTGAGCGGTCTGTTGCAATTACTTGTAAAATGAAAAGACATCAAATGAACTAAAGATAGAGTGAATTAAAGATTAATGGCTGATCCCACGGACTGCGCTGTACTGCGGCACAAGGGGGGCAACGGTTGGAGGCTTCTCTTTGTGTTAACTTTATGTTTTATAATGAACTGGGCCCAGCACCAACAAAAGTACATTACTAATGAGGACGAGTCTGTGCTATGGTGCAGGAACAAGTGACAAAGGAATAGAGCGGTGGATGTAGTCTTTAAACAGTAATATACTGCTGTAAGTAAGAACTTGAGGTGAGACACACTGCAGGTGGACAAGGAAAGGAATAAATACAATTTTGAGATATGAGTTTAAAACTCCTGCTGGTTACTGGCATCAATGTGAGAATGTATTGCAAGATTTGTGTAATTTTATCCATCCATTTTCTTCCGTTTTGTCCGACACCGACCAGTCTGAGCAGAGATGCCCAGACTTCTCCATCCACGGACACTTCCTTCAGTTCTTAAATCGTTTTTCCAGCGTGTTCTAGGTCTTCCCCAAGGCCTCCTCCCAGTGGAACGTGCCCCGAGGGAAGCAACGTTTTATGTGGTCATATAAAAATATGGCATTTTTACTTATAAAGGAGGACATCTGGACATCTTTTTAACATTTTCAATAAGTCAAATCTGTAAAATCAAATTTTGCCTTTTTTTTTGTTCTTTGAGTTTCCAAATTAAATAAATCCAGCCAGGAATTAGAGGTTCGAGCGAACAGAATGTAGGGGCTTGGCTGGTTATAAAGGGGGGTGATTAGAGGTGTGGCTGGTCTGAGGGAGTGGCTTGAAGAAGGAAGGTTGAGGACTGGATCTATGCTCCCGAACCTCAGTTAACAAATATTAACTTTTTTGTTTGTTTGTTTGTTTATGCCCATGAGTGTGTATACAGTTGTGCTCAAAAGTTGACATGTGTCAAATTATGCATTTCATAGACTATGAACGGTAACACAAAAACCTTTATTTCCCTCATGGTTAGTGGTTTGTGTGAAGCCATTTATTGTAAAAAAAATATATTTGTTTACGCTTTTCAACTAGAAACTAGCCAAATGTCCCTGATAAAAAGTTGACATATTGTGCATCTTGAAACAAATATCAATTTTGTCAGAGAGTGCTGTATTTCAGCTGAAGTGAGTTTTTCTATGTTTCTGTTTCATTGTGATTTCAAAAGATTAAACTCAGTTCTTTGGCAATAAATGGCTTCGCACAAACACTAACCATGAGTGGAAAAAAAGATGTTTGTGTTATCATTCATATTCTATGAAAAATGGCCAAAGGATTAAAAGGGTATGTAAACTTTTGAGTACAACTGTATCTCCGTGGACTTTTGCCATTGGCTTCTCCCAGAACAGAAATGACCATATATGGATTACAGCGTCTTGTTGGTTGCCTTATGTGCATCACATTTATGTCATAATTGTACATGGTCCCTTTTAATATATATAAATAAAGTAAAGTAAGTAAAGTACATGGACCAAACATGTCAACAATACAATATTTGTGCGGTATTGTTGTAGTCACTTCCTGATGAAGTCTGGAAGTAATAAAATAGCGATCTTGAGTCTGGTCTATTTTTCTAGTCTATGTTTTCACCTGCCGTGTCTCGCTTAACATAATTATAATAGTTAATGATAGATAAAAGGTTCTCATACTTACTGTACCTGGCATTTTTCTGGTAGTGGAATGAAATAGTTTTTGTCCTCATTAAGTCAACTGTAAAGATAGCCTTCTGTCTAATGATTGAGAAGTAACAGGCATGTTGCCCACATTATTGCATCAATGACTTCACTACACAATACCTTTTTAGAACTAAAAGTGAATATTTGCATTATATTCATTTTCCTTTTCTTTCTTTTTTTTTCTCAATTAGGAAATATTCTTCTAATATATAACACTTACCTGGTGTTGCATATCATTAGGTTTGAGTAATCTCTTTACTTAGGAAGAAGACAGACTGATTTGGACTTCCTTCTTTTTATTGCATATAGAACTGCAATTTTACAGTCCATAATGCATTACCGGACCCGTTCTGAGCAGTTCTGCGCTCAAAGTGTGTACATCACCACACCACTGATTTAATACCATGCCATTAGCTAAAGATGAAAGGAGGCATTTACTGTTTTTTTTCATATAATCCCCACTGTTGCCTACAAAGACCAAGTCCAAATGCAGAATATATTTGCATGACAGCATGTATCCATAAGTTCAAGTAGGGGAAGAGTATTTAAAATCTGCTAATTCACAATGTAACTGGTTTGCTGTGATATAACCCGGAGAAGGAGTCCTCGATAAGTAAATTCAACCAGGGCCAGTGGTGCGTCACTATCTCCTGTGACCTTTCCTTTAATCTGCGACGCACTCCTCTCACAGTCAGCTCATTGGATACTGTAAAATTAAAACAGTAGGCAGATCCCATTCCCCGGGGGTTTCGGTGAGGCAGTGTACAGCTCCAGCCATGTGGCATCTTCACTCGGGTAGCGGAGGGACCTTAGCCACTCTTCCTTCCACAGCAGCACCTCTGGATAAGCTGGGAAAACTCCGTGGGCATCACAGCGTTCCAATCTGGCCCCTACAGTGTGGCTTCAAACCTGTCAAAGCAGCACGGCTACACTCTGCCTGCTCATAGGAACACTTTGTCGCATTTCTCACTTCATTTTGAAAGGATTTTTTAAACTGGTTCATTGGATTTTCCAAATGGCGTTTAGTGATGTCTTTATAATGCATGCACTATGCTTAACTTAGTATTTGTTGTGTTTTTTCCCTCATTAAAAACATACCTGGTGAGCAGAGCGTTGTCAACATTGAAGCTCAGCAGTTGTTGTACACCTTCAGCACACTTCTGCAGCTCGGCCTCATTATCACTTGGTATTGCCGTTCCAAATGGTTTCACTTTGCAGTGCAGCTGCAGATATAGAGAGTGTTCACTGTGCGTGTAGTTAACAATCCCTGAGGTATTGAGGACAATTTATTCATAGTTAATACTACAAGAAACACCAAAGCTTTTCTTTCTATAAATGTAATTTCATTATTAGGACTTTGTAGTTTGAGCAAAACAAATACGATGTGTTGTTCCTGGAGTGGTTCTTTATAGCCTAATTCACACATACTACGCCACGCGGCCTGCACCCGGCCTTCACCCGGCCTGCACCCGGCCTTCACCCGGCCTTCACCGGGCCTGCACCCGGCCTGCACCCGGCCTTCACCCGGCCTTCACCGGGCCTGCACCCGGCCTTCACCCGGCCTGCACCCGGCTTTTACCCGGCCTTCACCGGGCCTTCACCCGGCCTGCACCCGGCCTGCACCCGGCCTGCACCCGGCCTTCACCCGGCCTTCACCCGGCCTTCACCCGGCCTTCACCCGGCCTGCACCCGGCCTTCACCCGGCCTGCACCCGGCCTTCACCCGGCCTTCACCCGGCCTTCACCCGGCCTGCACCCGGCCTGCACCCGGCCTGCACCCGGCCTGCACCCGGCCTTTACTCAGGTAGCCGCATATGTATGAATGCGAAGAATCGCCGGGTTGGACCTGTGTCCTACCCGGATATAATGGTCCAAAGTGGCATAATGTGAGTGGCAAAGGAGTTTTTTTAATTCATCGTTGCACATGTTGAGGAGCACATTATGGCGAAAGAGAAGGGCACTGAGTCCATGGTTCGTTTGCGCTGCGACCAATTTCATAAAATTTTAATAAATGCAATGGAAGCAACCACATGGGGTGGGATATTATACGTTTTTTCCTCCTCCCACTTTTCGAACTTTGTGTAAAAGTTAGAAAAAAAAAAGAATATGTAGACCTTCCTCTATGCCGGAGAGGAAGGTCTAAGGATGGGGGATACTCTAAGCTTGTTACTCTAAGTGATTTACTTATTTGCGGGACATTACATCTGGTCCAGACATTTCATTCGTGTGTGACTTATTTTTGATCATTATTGAGTCTGATATTGATTTGTTTTTGTCCAGACCGACCTTTGAGATGACTTGTTATGATATTGGGCGTTACAAAAATAAATTGATTGATTGATATTATGTATGTATATGTGTATGTGTATGTATATATGTACATAGACAGTGTTCCTTATTTTATTTTTTCATTATTATTATTTTTGGAATAGTATGTAAAAAGACTTGGAAAACTGTATGTATGTATGACTTTACTTGTACAAGCTCGGAATAAACCATTCAATCAATTTCCAGTAGACAAGTCTGGACTTAGCATT
Organism: Lesueurigobius sanzi; assembly: GCA_900303255.1. Classification (NCBI taxonomy): domain Eukaryota; kingdom Metazoa; phylum Chordata; class Actinopteri; order Gobiiformes; family Gobiidae; genus Lesueurigobius; species Lesueurigobius sanzi. The sequence continues at coordinate 10,733 of OMNZ01094012.1, forward strand.
AAAGATATCGTTTGGATAAAAATATCTTTCACATACAACATAAAAAGATATTTTGGTAAACAGATATACTGTTTAATTACATATGGCAGCAGTGGCAAAAAACCCTTCCGGGGGGCGGGTCTGAGGATGTGGGAAACCCCAGACTGACGTCTCATTGACAATTCATTAACATTTCATTGTTTGATGTTTGATATCGACTTGTTTTGTGTTTGTACCGACCTCTGAGATGACTTCTGTTGTGATATTGGCCGTTACAAAAACACATTGATGCGTACCTGTCTGGACTTTGAGCGTGTTGTTACGTTACAGAGTAATTTTACTGCGCGGAGGTCGAAGTGGTGTTATTCCGCCTTAAAATATAGTACCTCTTTTTATCCGCTTAGAAAATTTACACATTTAATTTTGTGTAACTATACTTGGATCATGTAACTACTCACATAACTGTATTTGAATAGGGAACACATGGAGGAGCTTGGTGGCTTCTAACTTCAACCTCTGAGAACCCCAATGGAATGGTTGGTGGAGGCTAAATGGTGACAACATCTTTGGCGTTACGTTACAGAGGGCACGCAGGTACAGTCCAGGCAGGTACAGTCCAGGCAGGTACAGTCCAGGCAGGTACAGTCCAGGCAGGTACAGTCCAGGCAGGTACGCATCAACTCGTCTAAGCTCATGTAAGAACACAGCTCAGGATGAAAAATAGTGGCCTATTTCTTTAAGTCCCCTCAAAATGTGTTTTTTATTGCACTCTACTAGTAACCAATCTGATCAAATTGATATCTCAATTCAATTCTACTCATCTGCAGTGTCTCGTCATGGGTTGGGAATCAGCTACACCCAGGAAACTGTTACTATAGCTCTATCTATCTGTTCAATGGGTTCACTCTTAACAAAGATGCTCACTTTCACTTCTCTCTCCATTCTCTTCTCTCCTCCGCTATAATTGTTACCTCCCTGTCATTATGGCCAGCTTTCATGACAGAGGTGAAAACTTCATCCACAGAAAGAAGAAAATAAATTGTCATAGATGCAGCAGTGACTCATCTAAAGGTTGCGGCTCAATCCCAGCTCCGCCGCAGTGGATTCTGCCATTCTCTTCTTGGGCAAGACACTTCACCCTTTAGACTCCAGCATCTTTGCACAGGTCTATGAATGTTTGTGGCTTTGTGAATGAAAGAGCTCATACCATATGGGATGTTTACATGTGACTCACGCTGTCAGTGACAATTGTTGACTATAAGGCAAGTCTGGGCAACCTTTCTGATGCAAGGGCCACATCAGGTTTTTGAACTTGCCAGGGGAACGGACCAGTTGCTATTTGGGGCGTTTCAAACAAGTATACTTTTCAAATTGACCTCTGTATCTCTTAAATACACAAAGCAAAAGTGACAAAATGGAAACAGTTATGCATTATTTATCTTTGTCAGTGAAAATATTGGTGCTGTTCACTCCTCTTAGCCAGTGCATATTGGGTTTGGTCATGTTTCTGGGGCCAGGTTGACACATGGATTCCATGTCCTAAAAGGACAGACAATTAATTATTGGTGTTTTTTTATATTATTACAGACACATTAAGCATACACAGAACCTATTCACTTTGACCATTGTTCTTCTACTGTTGTTGCATAAATGTTAAAAATCAAAACTGTTCTCCACATTTTTAAAGCTGCTAACAATGCTGGACCATGAAACTGAAAATGTGTTTTTGCTAAGGTGCACGATAACTCTCAGATGTCCATATCGTTTAGATCAACCCAACCAGGAGGGTACAGGGACGCGAGAGGTTAGCAGGGGGTAGTTGGAATAATTTCATAACCCCTAAATAATTTTTTCCAAGATAAAACAAATTGTATTTTTTATTATGGTCAAGAAAAGGGTATTTTAAAATATTTAACAGTAAAGAGTGAGATTTTGTGAGTATTTAGCCGTCTTTTCCCTTATATAGGGTCTCATGATTGGAAGGTCGGGAGTTTGAATCCCGGCTCCTGCAGGTGCAGACTGTCGTTGTGTCCTTGGGCAAGACACTTCACCCAATGCCTAAGTGTGAGTGGTTGGTGGTGGTCAGAGGGA